>JAJOZX010015501.1:65000-70000 GCA_023014485.1 Bathynomus jamesi | reverse complement strand
CTACCTGTGTTCGTAATTGTGTATTGTGTATGTCCTCAGTGGTGGCGGAGGGGACCTACAATTTTACGTGGGTTCCGAACCACAAGACATAAGAAATTTATGTAACAACTGCCTGTACATTGGCAACGACCAATTATTACAAAACTAAATAATTATCAATTTAAAACTAATTAATTATCGATTTCAAACTAGAGAGAGAATCTCTGGATCCAGAGGATCAAGTCATAATAGACTACTATCCACAAATATGTTACACTCTATATCTATTTATAACCGACATGCAAATATATCAGATCCAAAGAATCCAGTCAATTTCATTACGGTATCCATCAATACTAGTACCTTGCCAACGAAAAATAAGTCACGGTCCATATCGATTGCGGACCCAGTCAAAATTTACAACCATATACATTACAATATATATACTTAGGAGGAAAAGTGTAAGTGTGGCTGTAAAGACTGTACAGTAATGTAGAAATGTGTGTGCACCCATTTTGGGTCTCCCATTTCAAGGTGTTTGTGGGGCAAGTGAAGATCATGAGTTTTTCAATACCTCACAGTACTATGGGGGGCACCGCTCGGCAGAGGAATGTCTTTAAATGGGGTGTGTAAGGACAGAGTATCCCCTAACCCAAGATGCTGCCTACCTATATCCCACAACACTTGTGTTGAGCTGTGGGATCTATCACCACAAAGCCTTAATTTTACTACCTTAAACTATACCGAGTCTATCAACATATGCGTCTAATCGATTTTTAATCATGTTTATAGACGTGCTACTAATTACTTCTACAGGCAAACTATTCCAGCTATTTACTATTCTATGCGTAAAAAAGTTTTTGGCAACTGCTGTCTCGAACCTTCTACTTCTCAACTTACACCCGTTATTTCTTGTCCTATTATATTGAGATATTTCGAAAAAGCTATCTCTATCTTCGTTATCGAACCCATTCATAATTTTGAAAACCTGGATTAGATCACCCCTTAGCCTCCTAGTCTCGAGTGTAGTCAATTTTAACTCCTTAAGCCTATCCTCGTACGACTTTGACCTAAGCGACGGAATCATCTTAGTTGCTCGTCTTTGAACTCTCGATTTTGTCTATATCTCTGCGTATATGCGGATTCCAAAATTGGACCGCGTACTCCAAATGGGGTCTAACTAATGATTTATAAAGAGGAACTATAATATCGTGCGATTTGTACTCAAAAAATTTCGAGCTATAAAACCTAACACTTTGTTCGCCTTATTGACCGCTGGTGTACTTTGTTTCGCTACTTTTAAATCACCAGTGACTATAACTCCTAAATCTTTTTCCTGCTCTACGCTTGTTAAATCTTTCCCTGACATACTATACGCAAAATTACCGTTACGCGAACCTATATGCAAAATTTTGCACTTATCAACGTTAAATCTCATTTGCCATGTGACTGACCAATCAACGATTTTATTCAGATCTTCCTGGATTTTACCTCTATCTTCATTAATCGCCCTACCACCCAGCTTCGTGTCATCCGCAAACTTTGAAACTGTACTGACTAGGCCGACATCTAAATCGTTAATATATATAAGAAAAAGCAAGGGGCCCAATACAGAACCCTGAGGAACGCCACTCGCTACATTAGCCCAACACGATTCCGCTCCATTAACGACCACCCTCTGTTTCCTACCTCTTAACCACTCTTCTAGCCAATTTATTACTGCACCCCTGATTCCATGAGCCTTAGTTTTTTCAATGAGTCTTTTGTGCGGCACAGTGTCAAACGCTTTTTGAAAATCTAAATACACTACATCAACCGCCCGATGTCTTCCTAAACGTCAACCATGTTTTGGAAAAATTCTAAGAGATTAAGCAAGATTTGTTTCGCCTAAAACCGTGCTGCGTATTTCTAACTAGTTTGTGCACTTCTAATTGTTCGACTATACGATCCGTAATTATTGATTCCAGTAGCTTACCTACAACAGACGTTAAACTGATTGGCCTATAATTTCCCGCCGCACCTTTATCGCCTTTCTTAAAGATAGGCGTTACGTTTGCTAACTTGAAATTATCTGGTACGCACCCCTCAGAAATAGACGCATTAAAAATCTTTGTTAGCGGCACAACAATACTATCTTTTATTTCTTTTAGTTGTATGGGATATAGGAATCCGGCCCCGGTGATTTACGCGTTTTCATTTTATCAATATAGCGCATTACTTCCCCTTCACTAACCACGATATTATCCAAAATATTACCATTATCAAAAGGTATGTCTATGACCGTAGGGATATTCGTTACATCTTCTATAGTAAAAACTGACGTAAAAAATTCGTTTAGCAAGGTAACCATTTCCTTGTTTTCAGAAACGAGATCTCCGTTTACATTTTTCAAAGGCCCCAAGACACTTTTTACTGGATTTCTATTATTGACGTATTGAAAGAATCGCTTGGGGTTTTCTTTACCGTCAAGAGCTATGCAGATTTCAAAATCGCGCTTGGACTTTTTTATTACACTTTTCGCTTCACGCCTTCGAGATATGTAGTTGTTTCGTAACCACAAATTGTCTTTATCGCACTTATGTAGCCTATAAGCCCTATCTCTACTCTTTATAATGTATCCTACTCTAGAAGTAAACCACAAGGGCTTGTTGTTTACTTTCGCACGCTTAATTTTGTACGGTACACATTCCTCATTTATAGTCCTAAATACTGTTTCGAACGAATCCCACCTTAGTTTTGCGTTGGTGTTCCCTATTACGTTTTCCCAATTGACGTGTGACAATTAATTTCGAAATTTACAAAAGTCTGCTTGCTGGAAGTTAGGAATTTTAGTCGAGTTACTTGGTTTCGAGTGACTTACTGAGAGAACAAACTCTACCATATTGTGATCGCTATTGCTTAACGGTTCTATTACTTGAAGATCAGTAATTAGCCTATCATCCGTAGTTATTACTAAATCTGAAATACTGTCCAACCTCGTAGGTTCCCCAACCTTTTGAATAAGAAAGCTATCCTCGAGAAAATTAACTAAACGATTACCTTCCGCGTCTCCTTGCATTGTATCGTAATTCGCGTTGGCGCAATTAAAGTCACCCATAACTAAAGCCTGCTCACTACCGATTATTCTCTCTAGTTCACCATATAACGTTATGCTTCGTCCGTATCAGCTGTTTGATTAGGGGGCAGGGCCGCCGCTTCCATTAGGCGAGGTTAGTAAATGCTAAGGGCGCCAAAGATCTGGGGGGCGCCAGCGCCTCCCGCCCTGTGCACGTCTGATAGTATTATGTAAGAACATGAAAAAATAATGAAGGAATGAGAAGCATAAACAAATGATCAAAGGTTGTACGACGTATGTGCACCAGTTTAGCTTGACTGATATTTACATAATTAACTTATTCATCTTATTGGGTCATTATAGAACTTTCACTATCACGATCTTTAACCCTTTAGGGAATCGTAAATAAGCGATTTAAAAATGTTGCGCGCACAGACGGGAGTCGTCAATAAGCGACTCGGCTTATTTACGGCTTAATATGAGTTCTGGGAGTCGTCAATAAGCGAATAACTGTTTTTATGTGACATATGCCCTTCTTGCTTGGAGAAAACAGTAGATATGTCCTTTTTGTACGCATATTTTAGCACTTTTGAGCGTTCTGATTTGTTACTACATATGCCTCGCTTTACTCGCTGTTTTGATTGGTCATGACACTTTCTTGAACTGTGAAATGATTATAATTTTATAATAAATGTATGTATTAGCAAATTAAAATAGATCAGTGTAAAGCAAATAGTTTCTTCAATATGGTACCTTGATTACTTTGTGGGCAAACCCAATCGTGAAGTGGGAGGCGGGTGGGGGCGCCAGCTGCAGTCCTGCTAAGGGCGCCAAATAGGCTGGCGCCGGACCTGTTAGGGGGCCTATATATAACCGCAACAAGAAGCTTGAAATCGTTCAATTTAAGTTCTGCCAAAGTCGTATCTATCGGTTCCGGAATTGTGTGCTTTACTTCTATAACGTTCGCAATATTATCTTTGATGTACAGCATAACACCGCCTCCTCGCCTACCTATTCTGTTTTTAACACAAAGTCTATAACCTTTAATTTGATACTCCCCTACAAAGTCACGTGTTTCAGTGCTACGCCACGATTCATTTATCGCAATTAAATCATAGTTTTTACAAGCAATTAAAGAAAAAAAATCATTTATTTTATTTCGTAGGCTACCAGCATTTAAGGATAAAACCTTCAAATTGTTTGTAATTGCGACACCGCGAGCGCAGGGGAAATTTGTGGAATTTACGCTGGGACCTTTCGAGTTACGGCAGCCTGAAAAGAAGAGAGAATATTATGAAATAGTCTTCCTAAACGCGCAGCTCCAACGTCATTAAGATGAAGTCCATCTCCGAGAACAAGTCCCTCCTGCCGTAGATTAATAAATTAGAACGTAGGTCTACCGCGTTCTTGAAACACAAACAGGTTCTTCTAACAAATTTATACTAAATGAATATAGAATTAAGCTACCGACAAAAGATCTGTAAAAGAAGAGTATTTATAATACCTATCTGTCCGCGATTCGACCCGACCTTTTTCCTTTTTTTCACACGGACACGGTTGTGACCACACTCTACGTGACCTCTCGAAGGAAGGAAAAATGAACCCTATGACCACGTTTTCTGATAGATTTGAAAAACAAACAAGGCAAGCCTCGTGCAATATCCTTGGTTTGATCAAATAATATAATAGTGAATAACGTCAATAAATGAAATATATTCGTTAATGAATGATTAGTAGCACGAAGTAATTTAGTTTAGAATGCACCGAACACTTTTTTTTTAAAACACTATAACGAAAACCACTTATTCAATTGATAACACTGGACACTTGATAAAACATGTCTGTTGACAAGGAAAGACTGATCACATATATATATATATTATATATATACATATACATATATATATACATACATATATATAACATACATACATAAATACATATATATAACATACATACATATATA
>JAJOZX010015501.1:45000-52500 GCA_023014485.1 Bathynomus jamesi | reverse complement strand
CGTCACCTCCCGGTGCCCCGACCAGTGTCCGGGTGTCGGTTGAGGTACACCGCCCCATGACACCCTCGATTACTGACTCTGTTCCCATGGTGGACCCGGTCGAGAGGAGCCTGGCCCTTCTTCATGGAGTCTCTCTCCCTTCGGCTCCTGCTGAGAGTGGTCGGGTCTCTCCCTGGATCTACCTCCCACCCCCCGTCAGTGCTTGTCTGGTTTGACGAGCCCTCGAACATCTGGTTCTCCCCGGCCCCCTCTGGTGGGGAGTCGGGGGTTTCGGCTGGGCCCGTCTCGTCGTCTCCCCCCCAGGGGAGCCCCCTCTGAACTCCCTGTTCCACTCTCCACCTCGTTCTACTACGGGTGAAGCAGCTGCGGGGTCGGTGGCCCCTACCCCCCCGTTCGGGGTGAGTCGGGGAAGCCGATTCCGTCCCTGGTTACGGACCGTTGAGTTTGCTGCTCAGCTTGGTCCGTGGCTATTTCTCTGTTTTCTCTGCCTCTTATAATGCCACTTCCCCTTACAGTTCCATTTTGCATTGGAACTGTAGGGGGCTTTTAGCTAACTGGGAGAACCTTGCCTCCCTGCTGTTTGTGTCTCCAGGAGACTATCCTGGCTGCGCGGGGACTCCCTCGTCTCTCTGGCTATGTTGGTTTCCCTTGCACCCCGGATGAGCACACACGCCGGCGGGGTGCGGCGATTTATGTGCATCATTCGTTACCATCGCGAGGTGTGCCTCTTCGCACTTCCTTGCAGGCTGTGGCTGTGCGGCTCTTTTTAGATCGCCAGTACACTGCCTGCTCGATTTATATTCCTCCTCATGACCCTCCTTCTCGCGACGCGGTTCGCGAGTTGGTGTTGCAACTACCTCGACCGTTTCTCCTCCTCGGGGACTTTAACAGTCGCGACCCGGCTTGGGGAGATGTCCGGTCGACTAATGTTGCTGGTATGTTGCTCTCCTTAATGGAGGAACTTTCCTTCGCGTGCCTCAATTCCGGTGAACCTACTACTTCCACGAACCCACGGGTTCATTACCTGTATTGATCTCTCCTTGGTGTCCCTCGATGCCTTACTCGATTTTTCGTGGAAGGTGTTGGGGGACTCTTATGGCAGTGATCATTACCCAGTCTGTCTTGAGCCGGTCGGACCGCAGCCGGGTCTCGTCTCGACCGAGGTGGTGCCTTGCGCGGGCTGACTGGCCATCTTCAGAGCTCGTTCCGTCATTGTCCGTTCGGTGTTGAGCTTTGGCTCTGTGGATGAGAGCTTGGAGTTCTTCGAGCGGGTGGTGATGGGCGTCGCGGAGGACTGTATTCCTCGATCTTCCGGTAACCCGCGGACGCGTAGCGTCCCGTGGTGGACTCCAGCATGTCACCAGGCGGTGTGCGAGAGGAAGAGGGCAACGCGCCGCTTCCACCGCACCCGGCGCGCGGACCACTTGATTGAGATGCGGCGGGCGAAGGCTTTCGCCCGCCGGACTCTCAAGTTGGCCCGTCGGGCCTCTTGGCGTGCTTTTGTGTCCGGCATTTCCTCATCTACCCCTTCTGCTGCTGTGTGGCGGAAGGTACGTAGTATCGAGGGGAAGCCGGTCCCTGCTAGTCGCCCTGTCCTTCGGGACGGGGACGGCTTCCTTTCGGATCCTGCTGCTGTGGCCGATCGGCTGGCCGGTGCTTTTGCTGCGGTTTCCCGTTCGCCTTCAGCTGCGGATCGTCCTTTATCGGAGTCACGTTCCCGCCCCTGGGAACGAGCCCTATAACCATCTCTTTACGATGCGGGAACTTCGGGCTGCCTTGGCAACCCGTCGTTCTTCCGCCCCTGGCCCTGATGACATTCCGTATGACTTTTTGGAATCTGCACCCGATGGCCCTGCACTTCTTGCTGGATCTTTTCAACCGGGTGTGGGTTGAGGGGTCGTTCCCTTCCCGTTGGAGGGAGGCGATTGTGGCCCCGATACCTAAGCCGGGGAAGGTGGCGGGCTATCGGCCTATTGCCTTGACGAGCTGCTTATGCAAGCTCCTTGAAAAGATGGTGGCCGTCCGACTTTCCTTTACACTGGAGTCGCTTGGGTTATACCCCCCGACCCAGTATGGCTTTCGTCGATTTCGGGGTACTCTGGACCCCCTTCTCCTCCTTGGCCATGATGTCCGGGAGGCATTTTCCCGCCGGAATCTTGTTCTGGCCGTCTTTTTCGACGTCCAAAAGGCCTATGACACGACCCGTCGGGGAGTTGTCATGGACCGTTTGAAGTCTTGGTTTTGTGGGCTTTTTGCCCACGTTTCTTCGTAACTTCCTCTGCTGTCGCACTTTCCGCGTCCGTAATGGGGCGGCCCTATCTGACCTGTATGTTCAGGAGGAGGGGGTGCCCCAGGGGTGTGTTTTGAGCGTCTCCTGCGTCAATCTGGTTATGTCTGCCCTACCGGGAGCCCTTCCGCCCTCGGTGCGCTGTTCCATCTACGCAGATGATCTGGCTGTCTATGCCGCGGGGACGAGTCCCCCCCTCGTGGAGAGGCAAGTCCAACTCGCGGTCAATCGGGTTGAACGCTGGGCGTCGTCGGTGGGCCTTACGCTGTCTTCCCCGAAGACTTCGTGTGTGGCCTTCCTTCCGTCGAGGAGACGGGGATCGGGCGCCATCCCGGCCTTTAACCTTACACTCGGGGGTCAGCCTCTGGCCCTCGTTCCATCAGTACGCTTTTTGGGTATGGTTTTCGACAGCCGTTTGAGCTGGGTTCCCCACCTTCGCCGGCTGCGCGAGTCCGCGAGACGTACCCTGGATTTGTTGGGACATCTGTCGCATACTACATGGGGCGCGGATAGGCGGACACTCCTCCGTTTGTACGTGTCCCTGGTACAGTCAAAATTAGACTATGGGAGTGTGGTGTATGGCTCCGCCTCCCGCACGGCCCTTCGGATACTGGATCCGGTCCTCTCTAGAGGACTGCGCATGTCATCTGGCGCATTCCGCTCCTCTCCGGTTGATAGTCTGCAGGTTGAGTGCGACATCCCTCCCTTGGAGGATCGGAGGTCGTTCCTCATTGCTAAGCACTATCTACGGATCCTCCGTCGTGGGAGTAAAACTGGGGTACCTTGAGTTCCTCAGGCATAGGACCTATGTCCCTATCGGGGAACGACCGGTTTCTCCCCCTCAGCATAGATTTCGAAGCAATTTATGAAGGGGTCCGGGGCTCAGGAGATCCCCCATCCCCCACCGATGTGGGAGGTGTTCTTTTCGGTCACGTGATTGACCAGTGCACTACGTCGATTAGCTGATCATTCCATTTCTAGGGCTAGGAGTCGGGGGGAATCTTCTCCCCTAGCCATTAGCCTATGGATAGGCTGTATTGGGTTCCCGGAGTCAACGGGACGCGATAAGTCTTTCGGGGTACGACAACACGTGACGACCGTACCTTGCACCACGTCGGTTAGCCTATGATTCCATAAATTTGTGTAAGGCTAGGAGTCGGGGGGAAATCTAATCTAATCTTCTCCCCAGAGCCATAGGCCTAATGGATAAGCCTCGTATTGGGTTCCCGGAGTAAGGGATCGCCGATGAGTCTAAGCGTGTGCCGGGGACAACCTGGAGAATTTTGCGAATGGAGCTAGTAGCCGCGCAAAGTAGCCTCTGTAGCCGTTCAATTAATTCTCGGTTCACGTCCCCGGGTACCTATCGAAGTTTGACCGTGGCTGAAAGCACCTATGAAAAGGTAGGGCCGGGGTGATCCCAGCCCGGCCGCAGACCCCTCTATAAACCACTCGTTGACTTATAAGTAGCGCGTCATAGTGCCTATGACTTCGGCCAAAATTTTCCATCAATCGCGCGCCCAACGCCTCGGCTCGTCGGAGCAACTGTCTCCCCGGTGCCTATGGCGGCCCATAGGGCTAGCGATCAGCAATAAGTAGAAGATGGAAGGTCGCAGATTGGGCACTGAAGGCGCCCGAAATCTTGAGTTTCAACAGGGAGGTAACATCTTGCAAGGGGTGAGATTGTGAGTTTTAGTCCCTGCCCTCTCACGTATCTACCGGTTGAATTAATTCCCGTAGCAATGTGACGTAGGATGCTGCCTAATCGAAATTCTCACAACTTACCCAATGGGTGTTGTAGACCGTCTTCCCACCTCCTCTGTTCCAGGTGGTTGAGAGGGCGTTCTGCCGGGATGGGGGTTGGTATTTCACCGACACGGTGACCTCCTCCTCGATGGTATGGGCGCTCCTCCTCCATCCGTTATACCGGTCTCTTTCAGGGGTGTTTCACCTTGGGAGAGCACCCCTGTTGCGTGCTGTAGGGCGTTGCGCCCCGTTCGCAGGGCCGATTCTGACTCTGCCTTGCTTCGGTCTCTGTTCCTTCAGCATGCAGCGTGTCACTCTGCATGTGTTGCGGTCTTCACAGATGGCTCGAGGTCGTCGGGGGGCGTTGGGGCGGCTGTTCCCCAGTCGTTTGCCCTTGCTCCCCGATGTACCCGTCTCCCTGATGAGGCTTCCGTTTTCACGGCGGAGTTCTATGCCATTCTGAGCGCTCTGGAGGTGGTGCGGGAGCATCTGGATGGGTCGTTTGTCATCTATTCGGATTCACGCAGTGACCTGGATGGCCTGGAGTGTTTTGACCCTGTCCACCCACTGGTCCGACGAATCCAGCTACTGTGCCATATCCTTGTCGCTTCTGGTGGCAAGGTGGTATTATTTTGCTGGGTTCCTGCACATGTTAACGTGGCTGGAAATGAGGCTGCCGATCGAGCTGCCCGTTCCGCGTGCCGACTACAGGTTTCACCCGTGTCCCTCCCCTTTTCCGATTATATCCCTGGCTTCCGTAGGTTTTTGCGCTCCCGGTGGCAGAGTCGCTGGGATGGCGCTACAAATAACAAACTCTGCAAGATTAAACCCAAATTGGGATGTTCGGCCTCTTCCTTCCATCGGTCGCGCCATAAGGTGACTTTGGCCCGCCTCCGTATTGGCCACACCCACCTGACCCATAGCTATTTGATGGCCGGGGATCGGGTGCCCCGATGTCCCGATTGTAACATCTTACTCACAGGCGCCCACCTGCTGTTGGAGTGTCCGCTTTACTCTGCGCGCAGAGTATTTTCCCTTTTTGGAGAGCGTCGGGCCTTGTGATAGGGTTGGCGCTATTCTATCGGAAGGTCCCTACTTTTCGGTAACCGGGTTGTTCTCCTTCCTCCTTCGCTCCCGACTTCTTTACCGGTTGGACTGATATTTATTTATATTTTTTTTCCCCTCCCCGTCTATTGTTCACTTCCATTAGCTGTTTCATAGTCTTCGTCCTGTGTTCGCTCTGCTATCCACCTTTCTTTTGGTGGTCATGAGCGGTCATACTTTGAAACAAAAACAAAAATATATATATATATATATATATTATATATTAGGGTCTCTCTTATTTTCGAAGTGTTGATTTTTTTAGGTTGCGCCCCCTCAACCAGTTCCATTGGTTGAAAAAACATCACAATAAAATTTTTTTTGGATTGAACAATTTTTAGAGGTCGCCCCCGCTTATTAAAGTTCATAAAATATAGCTATTATTTATGCAATTAATATTTGAAATTACTAGCAGTTGTCAAGTATACTAAACATATGTTTTTAATTAATTAATCATCATATTTATGATGAATTCAATTAAATGAATATATTAGAGATAATTGTCAAGTTTGTAGCTGAAAATATTGCTTGATAAGACAAGATCAACCTGTTTAAACATGTTTCATCAAGAATGCTCCAGATTATGTTGCAATTGTTTATTTGTCATCATTCAGTGTTCTGCTGTCATAAGTAAAAGGTGTGTAACTGTGTATCACTATACTTCTTTTTTGCTATTATCAGATAATAAACTATGTTATTTATATTTTTCACAATTATTTATACTGATTTTGTTATTAGTGTTTGAAAAAAATTTAATGAATTTAATGAAAAAATTAGAATTTATGCTCTTATACACATATTATGAAGTTTTAAACAATGTTGCTATTTGTCACAAAATTTAATTTAGTTCAATGGAAATTTTACCTGACATGTGTTTCATGATCTGTGTTTCTATCAGTGGCGTCACTAGAGGGGTGCGGGGGGTTTTTGTGCAGTGTTTGAGCAGAAATTTATTATTTTTTATAAAAATATCCCTGTAGTTAGTTATAACAACAAAAACATTTTTCGTAAGCCCAGCTTACATGTATCAATATACCTACAAGGCTAAAACTCTATGCTAATTTACTTTTTGAACCTTCTAATGCGCTCCGGTCAGAGCTGTCATTATTACCCAATTACAATGACGCTTCGAATCACGTGGTTTCGTCTGCACGCTCTACAAGCACGCGCTGTTGTTTTCGTTGCTGCTGGTGTTTTTATAGTCGCTGATTTTGTCAAATTTTCTGTTGTTTTAGCTACAATATTGTGGTAATTAGTATTTGTGAACCTATATCAATAACTTTTTTGAGAATGAAGTAGTAATTAAAGGAAAAGAAGGAGAAAAATAAAAAAAGGCTTCCGCTCAGTTGTTGCAGCCTCTGTCTTTATGATGTTGCAGCCTCAAATTTATGAGTATATTTCCATATGCATTTGTCTACAACTTCTACATTATTTGGGCCGTTATTGATTATGCAAACCTAATCCATTAATGTATCTCATGTAACGGTAAAGTTTAACGTTAAAATGAACATAATTTTGATGTAGTTCTTAAACGTTTTTACTTCGAATTCTATTGTTTTCTTACCGAATTTTCACTTTAACCACATGAAACTATGTAAATGTAAATACATTTAGGCTGTGCGTATGATATTGTAATTTAAAGGAGTAATTTTAATTTTGCTAGTTGTTTATGTCACTACTATTGCCATTACATTCAGTGATATACGGGAATTACGATTTACGAGTAACATTAGTACAAAAAACATTACTAAGGATTCTGTATGGTCTGGTACGGGAGGAGGTCCATGGGGGGGGGTGACACCATGAGTTACCGCACTGGGTGACACCAACCCTAGTGACGCCACTGTTTCTATTTCCAATAAAATAGCAAAATATAAATTTCTACTACAAAAATATTTTCCTTGTTTCTTAGATTAAAAAATAATAGGAATAATAATTGAGAAAAATACGTTAGATTTATAAAATAGACCAAATTAACTTTGTCTACCAAATTTTTTTTTTTTGTAATTTAAAAAAGTCAAAACAGTGATTTAGCCCTGCTCTACAAAACCATAACACTACATTAATATTTTGTTTTCTTATTTTGCAGATGAATACAAGAAGACCATTCTATTTGCTCGGATCTACAGTAGATGATATTAAAGGCTCAAAGCTGCCCCCATATAGGCAAGCTTTTGGTTATTTTATGCACCTCCACAGAGAGAAAAACATGACAATCCGCGATGCTCTGCGTCAATCTATTCGAGCCACAATAGTTATCTGGGATAAGGCCAATATTCCTACTCAGCAGGAACCTCGTGCCATGAAGAAGTTAGAGAATTTCTTTAACGAATGGACTTGCTTAAAGAAGCATGCTTCCAGAACAAGCC
>JAJOZX010015501.1:32500-40000 GCA_023014485.1 Bathynomus jamesi | reverse complement strand
TGTGTTAGCAGTTACAAAATCTTCAAGCTGCTTATTGTCAATAGTTTTGATGTCTATTTGTGTCTTCTTTGGAGGATCTGGCTCCGAAGATTTTGTAAGAGCCTCCTTCATTTTTTCTTTGGTGTCAAAGCTGATTTTATCATCAAAGAAAGCCATGCGATCAACTCTTCTGAGAGATACCACAAATGATTCTTGAATTTTTCTAAAGCGCATTTGCTAGTTGTTCATTTTGTGCTTTTGTAGCTGTGAAGATTCTTGAGAAGACTCAGATCATTTCGTGGAGCACTTGCTGCGCAGGGTGCTGAAAACCAATGCTTAATATAAATTGAAACAGAAACCAACAATTTCTTTTAGATTTCTTTCTTCTATTGCTGTTATTTTGAACTGACTTTTGAACAATAAGATTTTCATTGAATAAATGACTTTCGCCATCCAACGGGCTCTATGATAAGCCCCAGGCTTCCTGAATTTTATTCCAGTCGTTGGAGTACCGCCAAGCAAGATGATTGTCAGTTCCAATAACTCTCTGTAATCGTCGCGAGGTTGATCTTCATTGATTTTTCTTGCTGCAAAGTTGATGATTTCCTCTTTTTCCTTTTGTGGATAATTTTCTAATTTATCGTATGAAGTTAGATTAATCTTATTCCAGTTTGTTTTGAATCTTTTGAATAACTGAATGTCAGGGCCTGGTGAAGCCTGTAATGCAGGGGATACCACTGCTTCCAGCATGATTTCAAGGATATGGTGTCGACAGGCACCACAACAAATCTTTCCCATTTTCTGTTCAATTAGGACACAAGCTCCGTTTTTACGACCTGTGTTCGATGCAGTTGTATCGAAACACATGCCTTTTACCTTATCTATTAGATTCCAATCAATGATCGCCTGATGTACTGCATTTGCAGTATCCTTTCCTGTGCCATGATCTATATTTGGCACTCCAAGCAGTTGATCTTCTCCACTGCCAGAGATTAGGACTGGCAACCGATCAACAACCTCATTCCCGGTAATGTCTTCGAGGAGTTTGCCATCCCAATGAACAATCAGGGTTTGTCAGCTTGAAATTCTTCTTTCAAGTTTTCACTGAACTTCTTTCTTGATTTCTGTCTTGCCCTGCGAATCGATGAGTAGCTAACATTGTAATTCTCTGGATCTTTTCCAACATTTGCGATCGTTGGAATAATTATTAAAGAGGCTGATCGGTCGCTGATCTTAGCAACATCCAATGAGGAAAGCAGATTTTCATTCATAATCTTGAATTTTTTTCTTGGAAGGCCTCTTTTGGATGTTGAGGGCACTTCCAGATCTACTTCTTCTTCCGTAGATGCAGGTGAATCACTGCAGGAACTGCTGCTGCTTGCAAGAACAACTGTTTCATCAAATGCACTTGATTCATGTAACCTTTTTCTTATCCATTTTTTCATGTCTCTTCGCAGCTTCCTTTCGACGTTTTTCTTCATCCTTATCAACTGCCATCATTTTACCCTTTCGACCTTCCCTTTGTAGCCGTAGAAACTCTCTATCTTCCTCAATAGTTTATTAACTCGTTAGCATTTGCATGCGCAATATCAAAGAGTCCATCCAATTTTTCTTTCCATGTATTCTCTTTCTCTATTGAAAACTTCGATTTTTTTTTCCTTTGCTCTTCTTCAGCCCTTGCCACTCATCATACAGTTTATTTAATTTCTTCACAACATTACATTTCTGGGTTGTTGGTATTCCTGCTCTCTGCCACACTTCCAATACATCATTAACGGTTGAAGTTAATGCTCTCTGACAGTTTCATTCTTGATATGTTTATAATTCATGAATAAGGAAATTACTTCTTTCTTTGATGGAATTTATCTATTTGTTGACCGTCAGCCAATATATGTTGAGCTTCTTGATCTCATTTTTGTCACAATTAAGATAGAGGAAATAGAAGAGAAATTGAGGCGGAGAGACTCACTGATATAGCACCTCTCCTGGACACTGCCACAAGCACACTGCGATACCGATTTCCTTGAACGCTATTTGCTCATATACGCATCACCTACCACTCTGCCTGCAGCAAACCTGCACAAAACCTGCAACCTACAACAAACCTGCAACAAAAATAAGAACAAATTCAAAAAATTTGATTTTACTCTAATTTTTTGTAATTTTCAAATTTTCAATTGGCGGGCGCGACCTCTGAATGTTATTTGTTTGACCTGGAATTTCTCACAGGGTGTTTTTGTGACAAATTGGAACAAATGAGGGGGTATCCCTAAAAATCCACGATGGTCATGATTTGTGCATCACCCTAATATATATATATATATGTATATGTTAACCCCTCCGTCTATGGCCCGTGTTGGTTCGAAGTTGACGGGGGTTCTAGTTAGGTGGCAGCAACGGATGTGTGACTTGAAGTAGTTTTCTTCTATATTACTCTCCGAGTTCTTCTATAGTGGCTCGGAGGACTCTGATAGACTTACTAAAAATGCTGAAGGTTCCGGATTCTTCTTATAGCGTATCCGGAAAGTTTTAACGACTAAGTTCTTCTGAAGAGAGCAAGGCTCGAAGGGGACAATAAAAAGTTTCTCCCAACTGTAAATTTACTGCTAAATATACAGGTAGTGCTCAGCCTCTGAATTAGCTTCTGAATGACAATGGAATAATTTTAGTGGGTTTATATACCCCAAAACTGCTAACATTATTATTATTAAATGCTAAAAAGGCTGTATTATTTTTGCACAATATTTAAAAATAAGTAATTTTTTAGCTGTGGTAAGGCTGGAACGAGTAAACAAAATATTTGAAGACGAAACCATATTTTTATCTTAAACCGCGACTTTTCAGATCTGATGTTATCATGATCTGCCAAGTTAACTAAAAGTGGAAATCGGACTATGCATCTTTACACTAAAATATGCATATGAGTGAAATTTTAAGGTTTAAGATGTACAATTTTAATGCTTAGGCAAGACATGATCTCATTGTTTATAACGAAAGAGTGTATACAAATGTGAACATTGCAAGCTTAAGCAGGATTCCTTATTAAGCGAAATCTAAAAAAATGATTATGAGATTTTAAAAAACAGGTCACCAATTATTTAGCAAAGTAGAAAGCAAATCAAAATTTTATCCAATCGCGTTGGGGATTTTGGTCCTTATGTAAAAATGAATACACACACGTACATACATATGAGTATAGGCATTATATAAAGTTAAATATATAAGAATATACAGGATTATATAAATACATGAACCTATAACATGAATTTTTAAAAATGGATACTTTTTTCTTACAATGGATACAGAGACTATATAAATGAATACAAGAATTACATGAAGGATAAGATAATATAGGAATATGGGAATTATTTATGGTTAATTTTTACAGGGCTCTTCCCTCTAGAATGATATTAATATAATAACGTAACATGCTATCTAGATGATAACTATTGGTTTTATAATATAGATTTTTATATACAACATAAGTCGGGTGGTTAAGTCTAGTTCACGTGGTCTGGGTACGCACTCTTGGTCGTGCATAGTTTCATGTTCCGTGTCACTTGGTTTTCTTTGTTCCCAGAATGATCTTTTCACCACAAATATACCGAGGATAATAGCACACACAATAATGATACTAACGGCAGATGTTGAGAAAATGGTTACCGGTTGTAGTATTTGTAAGAGGTTGTTTTGGTTATCATCCGAAATTTTAAACCGGCTCAATTGATCATTCCATTCAGGGGCATGTAGTTTCGGGTAGGATGGTTACAGGTTTTATGGAGATATTTAAGATCTCTATGACGGGTTTAAATTTAATTTGCGACGGGAATGGGTATGAGTTATTAAGGTAACCTTATACGGTTGTATATTTGGAGGGCTTTTTCAACGCAAGGAGCAACCATTGGTAGCCGAATAACCATAGGGATTGTGATGAGGGAATAATTCGATGGACACTCGAGAGTAGCGGCATTCCTGTTCGCGAAAGAAACCCAGATGTCTGGTCCAATTCGTAGTTGTAGTTTTTAGGGAATTAAATCTTTTAAATGAACATACGGGGGCATGCCGGTCACGAATTAAATCGATAAAGCAAGACCTAGTAGTTGGAAGAATAACTGGTTTGAGTGGAGGGCAGACGAGTTGTTTATTTGGTTGCGGGAATCGGCAATGCCGGACGTCGCTATCGATAAACATTAGAGTTATTTTGGTAGGGTGTTGGGAAAGGGTGAAATTTATATACGTCATAAGTGAGGACATCGAAAAATGGTATAATTATGAGGTATGTGTAGGGGCGTGGTCCATGTACAGTAGGGTGGCCCACTTTTAAATTTTTTTTTGAAAAGTATAGGTGATCGTGGTTTTTCCCATTATGTGGCACTATACTAGCACATTGGTACCATTTTTACAAAAATTGATCAATATTTAGGGGTCTCGCATCGACCTTGAAATTACTAGTTTTTTTTTTAAATGTGTACTTTTTAACTTTTTACTGAATCAAGATAAATCATTAAGTAGGGATGTTTTCTGAATCCTCTTGGTGAGAGAAGTCGTTTGGTGTGCCTGCCAATGTCATACGACTAATAATCAGGTGCGTATTGTGTATAGTATACACAATACGCACCTGATTATTGGACATGCGGAAACGATCAGCCACTTCCATGACAGCAGGTGCATTAAGGATGCGGCGAGGAAGATTGACAGATACACTTGGCTCTTTCGGCAGGGGGAACGCTAGTTCTGTCTCCGACTCTCCTGACATGCCAGTGTCATCATTCTCCATGGCCTCATCTCCGGTTTCGTATGCACACTTTGAGGTTTGCGGCTCCTGGCGAGGACGTTTTCTTCCTTCCTGTAGCTTTCTTTTTACAGCGAAAACTTTATCGTTCCCGCTCATCGTTGCCACCCGAGGACCACGTTGATCGAGGTAGAAGTCAATGTCTTCTTTCTTGTCCTTGTCGGACAGCAGTCGATTCTTCTTTATATCTTCGAGCTTCAGATGCTCCGATATCCCACAGCTTGTCCACACTGTCCGAAAACTTCTGCCGTTTTCCTCCGGCGTCAGTTTCTCGTTTTCTGCTCTTTTGGAGTAAGTGCCACTCTTTCCACAATGCCTCTAGCTTCCGTTTGCAGTTGAGCTTTGTGATTGTTTTAATGCGGGCCATGTTCCAAAACTTTAAGACGTTGTTTACGGTTTCTTTGAATGCGTCTTTCCTGTTAGCAGTGTACTGGATAACACTGAAGAATTATTGCAAAACCTGCCGTGTTGTTGGCACTTTTGCTACCACTGATGGAGGACGACGGTTGGCCAACTAAAAAAATTTCCGAGGCCGATCTTAGAGAAGGTAGCGATGTTATTTTCGCCTTTCCTTTGATGACTCTATTTGTAGCTTCAAGAGTTCTTCCAGTTATGGTTGCCATCGATTTGTCCATGACAAAGGATGAGGAACTCAGACAGAATTTCAAAATGTTATGATCTGCAAAAAAAGAAATAGGTTAGGTACCTGGCAAAGGCATAGTGCATTTTCTAATTACCTATATACATTATACATTCCGCCCGGGTATGGTGACTCATTTTTTTGAAAAGTATAGGTGATCGTGGTTTTTCCCATTATTTGGCACTATACTAGCACATTGGTATTACCTGTATACAGGCACAACCTTTAAACCGTTAGTCGTATGACATTGGCAGGCACACCAAACGACTTCTCTCATCAAGAGGATTCAGAAAACATCCCTACTTAATGATTTATCTTGATTCAGTAAAAAGTTAAAAAGTACGCATTTTAAAAAAAAACGTAATTTCAAGGTCGATGCGAGACCCCTAAATATTGATCAATTTTTGTAAAACTGGTACCAATGTGCTAGTATAGTGCCAAATAATGGGAAAAACCACGATCACCTATACTTTTCAAAAAAAAAATGAAAAGTGGGCCACCCTACTGTACATGGACCACGCCCCTACACATACCTCATAATTATACCATTTTTTGATGTCCTCACTTATGACGTATATAAATTTCACCCTTTCCCAACACCCTACCAAAATAACTCTAATGTCTATCGATAGCGACGTCCGGCATTGCCGATTCCCGCAACCAAATAAACAACTCGTCTGCCCTCCACTCAAACCAGTTATTCTTCCAACTACTAGGTCTTGCTTTATCGATTTAATTCGTGACCGGCATGCCCCCGTATGTTCATTTAAAAGATTTAATTCCCCTAAAACTATCCAACTACGAATTGGACCAGACATCTGGGTTTCTTTCGCGAACAGGAATGCCGCTACTCTCGAGTGTCCATCGAATTATTCCCTCATCACAATCCCTATGGTTATTCGGCTACCAATTGGTTGCTCCTTGCGTTGAAAAGCCCTCCAAATATACAACCCGTATAAGGTTACCTTTAATAACTCATACCCATTCCCGTCGCAAATTAAATTTAAACCCGTCATAGAGATCTTAAATCTCTCCATAAAACCTGTAACCATCCTACCCGAACTACATGCCCCTGAATGGAATGATCAATTGAACCGGTTTAAAATTTCGGATGATAACCAAAACAACCTCTTACAAATACTACAACCGGTAACCATTTTCTCAACATCTGCCGTTAGTATCATTATTGTGTGTGCTATTATCCTCGGTATATTTGTGGTGAAAAGATCATTCTGGGAACAAAGAAAACCAAGTGACACGGAACATGAAACTATGCACGACCAAGAGTGCGTACCCAGACCACGTGAACTAGACTTAACCACCCGACTTATGTTGTATATAAAAATCTATATTATAAAACCAATAGTTATCATCTAGATAGCATGTTACGTTATTATATTAATATCATTCTAGAGGGAAGAGCCCTGTAAAAATTAACCATAAATAATTCCCATATTCCTATATTATCTTATCCTTCATGTAATTCTTGTATTCATTTATATAGTCTCTGTATCCATTGTAAGAAAAAAGTATCCATTTTTAAAAATTCATGTGTTATATGGTTCATGTATTTATATAATCCTGTATATTCTTATATATTTAACTTTATATAATGCCTATACTCATATGTATGTACGTGTGTGTATTCATTTTTACATAAGGACCAAAATCGCCCAACGCGAGTTTGGATAAAATTTTTGATTTGCTTTCTACTTTGCTAAATAATTGGTGACCTGTTGTTTTTTTAAAATGTCATAATCATTTTTTTAGATTTCGCTTAATAAGGAATCCTGCTTAAGCTTGCAATGTTCACATTTTTGTATACACTCTCTTTCGTTATAAACAATGAGATCATGTCTTGCCTAAGCATTAAAATTGTACATCTTAAACCTTAAAATTTCACTCATATGCATATTTTAGTGTAAATATGCATAGTCCGATTTTCCACTTTTAGTTAACTTGGCAGACCATGATAACATCAGATCTGAAAAGTCGCGGTTTAAGATAAAAATATGGTTTCGTCTTCAAATATTTTGTTTACTCGTTCCAGCCTTACCACAGCTAAAAAATTTACTTATTTTTAAATATT
>JAJOZX010015501.1:20000-30000 GCA_023014485.1 Bathynomus jamesi | reverse complement strand
AATCCTTCTTTATCCCAATCCTTTTTCTCCTATCCAAAATCCTTCCTGGCTCTTTTTTTATATACAATCAGCAATGAAGCATTGCTACAAAAAAAAACCATTAGTTTATTATATAGAGATAAATTCAAAATGCCAGTGCTATTTACATACTTTAATTACTTTAATTAGCATTATTTCCTTATACAACATTTATTTAATATACAATGATTATACAATATGGTGTATTTTAAGGTGCGACCTCATTGATGGTTATTTTTTGAGAAGAACAGTTTTTGATGGAACTGGGTGACTCTGGCGGTGTTTTGCAACAATTTGGAGCAGGAACTGGAGCTGCTCTTCCCCCACTGTCAATTTCTTATTCAGCTCTTGAACTAAAGCTACTGCACGTTCTGCCCGGTCATTTACAACAGATAGAGCTGCAACAATAGCTCTGGCCCTTAAATATTCACAGTTGGATGTCCAAGTGCTGGGTGCCTTGTTCAGAAATCCTTCTGGCAAATTCAGCTTAGTAAAGAATTCTCTAGTATTTCTTGTAACAAGTTGGTGTAGTCCTTCACCAGAGCAGAAGGTCGATTCAGGAATCCGAGGACGCTTGGGTGGTCTATCAGTGGACTCATCTTCTAATGCCTTTACCATGCGTTTCTTTACATCTGTAGTAATTCGCTCATCAAAGAAAGCAAGACCAACTGCTTCTTCAGACAGGTACCATAAGTGGTTAGAGAGCTTTTTTTTAGTTGCATCAGAAATCTTTTTGTTAGGATAATTAATCAATGACCTCATAAGGAGCCAGTCATTAAATGGGGTTTCAATAGGGAGTGAGGATGTTGTCCAAGCCTTCATATAGATGAGAACAGAAAAAAGGGAAAGATCTCGAATTCCTCGTTCTTCAGTCTTAGTCATCTTGAACTGGTTTCGAAAAAGCCACATCTTGATAGAATAGAGCGCTTTGGACATCCAGCGAGCTCGATGCATGGCACCTGGTGCACGAAACTTGATGCCTTTATTGGGGACACCTCCAAGAAAGATGATGGACAGATCCAAAAGTTCTTGATAGTCATCCCGTAGCATAGGTGCCTGGGATCTAGCAAACTGAATTAGTTCAGTTTTAGACTGGATAATTGCTTCTTTAGTAATCGTGTCTGTCTCACCTGTTTGGAACTGGCTTTGATCAACAGAAGTCCAATTGTCACGAAAACGCTTAAAGATCAATATCTCTGGACCAGTTGATGTAGATCCCAATGTTGCTTCAAATGCAGCTCCCAACAATAAATCTAAAACATGGTGTCTACAAGGCAAGTACAAAACATCATGTCCCAATTTTGCTTCGATGAGAGCACAGGCTCCACTATATTGACCCGTGTTTGAAGCTGTTGTATCGAAACAAATTGCTTTTACTCTCTCTGTAATTCCCCATTCATTCAGGCAGTTAAAGACGGCTTCAGCTTGTGCTTCTCCAGTTGAGTTTGGGATTTTGGGGACACCAAGCAGCTGTTCAACACCAGGTCCTGACACAAGTACTGGGAGACGATCAATGTGCTTGTGCGAGGTGAGGTCCTCCATCATCTTGCCATCCCAGTGGACTGTCATAGAACATTCTCCATGGAAATGCTCCTTAAGTTCTTTAGCATGACGAGCTCGGTTCTTATTTCGAAGGCGATGGATAGAATGTTGGTTTATGTTGTAATCTGAAGCGTCCAAACCAAAGCTTTTAGCTGCCTCTGCGAGGATAAATGTTGCCTTTCTAGAGGAAATTTGTGTACGATCCAGGGCAGCAGACATCTGAATAGTCATGATGTTTTTCATGCCTCGTTTTTTCTTAGATTTTGGTAAAGCACAAGCTCCTTTGGGCTCCTCCTCCTCATTCTCACTTTCATCAGTGTTGCTGGAAGATGTGGAAGAAGCCAGTACAACTTGACTAGTAGACGCCTCCATCAAAGATTCTGACTTTCTTTTTCTCTCTGCCTCAGCTTCCAACCGTTTGACTGCATTTTTTGTGCGGTGAAGATGTACAGTGTCCACACCACCGATTGAGCCAGGACGACCTTTTTGTCTTTGCAGTTGAAGGAACTCCCAGTCCTCACGATTCTTGATCAGCTTCTCAGCGTCTCCATGGGCGATGTCAAAGAGATCTTCCAATCGCTCTACAAAATCAGCCTCCTTGGTTTTATGGCTCTGGCTTGTTCTGGAAGCATGCTTCTTTAAGCAAGTCCATTCGTTAAAGAAATTCTCTAACTTCTTCATGGCACGAGGTTCCTGCTGAGTAGGAATATTGGCCTTATCCCAGATAACTATTGTGGCTCGAATAGATTGACGCAGAGCATCGCGGATTGTCATGTTTTTCTCTCTGTGGAGGTGCATAAAATAACCAAAAGCTTGCCTATATGGGGGCAGCTTTGAGCCTTTAATATCATCTACTGTAGATCCGAGCAAATAGAATGGTCTTCTTGTATTCATCTGCAAAATAAGAAAACAAAATATTAATGTAGTGTTATGGTTTTGTAGAGCAGGGCTAAATCACTGTTTTGACTTTTTTAAATTACAAAAAAAAAAAAATTTGGTAGACAAAGTTAATTTGGTCTATTTTATAAATCTAACGTATTTTTCTCAATTATTATTCCTATTATTTTTTAATCTAAGAAACAAGGAATAAAATTTTTGTAGTAGAAATTTATATTTTGCTATTTTATTGGAAATAGAAACAGTGGCGTCACTAGGGTTGGTGTCACCCAGTGCGGTAACTCATGGTGTCACCCACCCCCCATGGACCTCCTCCCGTACCAGACCATACAGAATCCTTAGTAATGTTTTTTGTACTAATGTTACTCGTAAATCGTAATTCCCGTATATCACTGAATGTAATGGCAATAGTAGTGACATAAACAACTAGCAAAATTAAAATTACTCCTTTAAATTACAATATCATACGCACAGCCTAAATGTATTTACATTTACATAGTTTCATGTGGTTAAAGTGAAAATTCGGTAAGAAAACAATAGAATTCGAAGTAAAAACGTTTAAGAACTACATCAAAATTATGTTCATTTTAACGTTAAACTTTACCGTTACATGAGATACATTAATGGATTAGGTTTGCATAATCAATAACGGCCCAAATAATGTAGAAGTTGTAGACAAATGCATATGGAAATATACTCATAAATTTGAGGCTGCAACATCATAAAGACAGAGGCTGCAACAACTGAGCGGAAGCCTTTTTTTATTTTTCTCCTTCTTTTCCTTTAATTACTACTTCATTCTCAAAAAAGTTATTGATATAGGTTCACAAATACTAATTACCACAATATTGTAGCTAAAACAACAGAAAATTTGACAAAATCAGCGACTATAAAAACACCAGCAGCAACGAAAACAACAGCGCGTGCTTGTAGAGCGTGCAGACGAAACCACGTGATTCGAAGCGTCATTGTAATTGGGTAATAATGACAGCTCTGACCGGAGCGCATTAGAAGGTTCAAAAAGTAAATTAGCATAGAGTTTTAGCCTTGTAGGTATATTGATACATGTAAGCTGGGCTTACGAAAAATGTTTTTGTTGTTATAACTAACTACAGGGATATTTTTATAAAAAAAATAAATTTCTGCTCAAACACTGCACAAAAACCCCCCGCACCCCTCTAGTGACGCCACTGATAGAAACACAGATCATGAAACACATGTCAGGTAAAATTTCCATTGAACTAAATTAAATTCTTTGTGACAAATAGCAACATTGTTTAAAACTTCATAATATGTGTATAAGAGCATAAATTCTAATTTTTTCATTAAATTCATTAAATTTTTTTCAAACACTAATAACAAAATCAGTATAAATAATTGTGAAAAATATAAATAACATAGTTTATTATCTGATAATAGCAAAAAGAAGTATAGTGATACACAGTTACACACCTTTTACTTATGACAGCAGAACACTGAATGATGACAAATAAACAATTGCAACATAATCTGGAGCATTCTTGATGAAACATGTTTAAACAGGTTGATCTTGTCTTATCAAGCAATATTTTCAGCTACAAACTTGACAATTATCTCTAATATATTCATTTAATTGAATTCATCATAAATATGATGATTAATTAATTAAAAACATATGTTTAGTATACTTGACAACTGCTAGTAATTTCAAATATTAATTGCATAAATAATAGCTATATTTTATGAACTTTAATAAGCGGGGGCGACCTCTAAAAATTGTTCAATCCAAAAAAAATTTTGTGATGTTTTTTCAACCAATGGAACTGGTTGAGGGGGCGCAACCTAAAAAATCAACACTTCGAAAATAAGAGAGACCCTAATATATACATATATATATATTTTTGTTTCAAAGTATGACCGCTCATGGCCACCAAAAGAAAGGTGGATAGCAGAGCGAACACAGGACGAAGACTATGAAACAGCTAACGGAAGTGAACAATAGACGGGGAGGAGGGGAAAAAAAAAAATATATCAGTCACAACCGGTAAAGAAGTCGGGAGCGAAGGAGGAAGGAGAACAACCCGGTTACCGAAAAGTAGGGACCTTCCGATAGAATAGCGCCAAGCCTATCACAAGGCCCGACGCTCTCCAAAAAGGGAAAATACTCTGCGCGCAGAGTAAAGCGGACACTCCACCAGCAGGTGGGCAACTGTAGTAAGATGTTACAATCGGGACATCGGGGCACCCGATCCCCGGCCATCAAATAGCCATGGGTCAGGTGGGTGTGGCCAATACGGAGGCGGGCCAAGCCACCTCCTTATGGCGCGACCGATGGAAGGAAGAGGCCCAACATCCCAATTTGGGTTTAATCTTGCAGTTTGTTATTTGTAGCGCCATCCCAGCGACTCTGCCACCGGGAGCGCAAAAACCTACGGAAGCCAGGGATATAATCGGAAAAGGGGAGGGACACGGGTGAAACCTGTAGTCGGCACGCGGAACGGGCAGCTCGATCGGCAGCCTCATTTCCAGCCACGTTAACATGTGCAGGACCCAGCAAAATACCACCTCCTTGCCACCAGAAGCGACAAGGATATGGCACAGTAGCTGGATTCGTCGGACCAGTGGGTGGACAGGGTCAAAACACTCCAGGCCATCCAGGGCACTGCGGGAATCCGAATAGATGACAAACGACCCATCCGGATGCTCCCGCACCACCTCCAGAGCGCTCAGAATGGCATAGAGCTCCGCCGTGAAAACGGAAGCCTCATCAGGGAGACGGGTACATCGGGGAGCAAGGGCAACGACTGGGGAACAGCCGCGGCCCCAACGCCCCCCGACGACCTCGAGCCATCTGTGAAGACCGCAACACATGCAGAGTGACACGCTGCATGCTGAAGGAACAGAGACCGAAGCAAGGCAGAGTCAGAATCGGCCCTGCGAACGGGGCGCAACGCCCTACAGCACGCAACAGGGGTGCTCTCCCAAGGTGCAACACCCCTGAAAGAGACCGGTATAACGGATGGAGGAGGAGTGCCCATACCATCGAGGAGGGAGGTCACCGTGTCGGTGAAATACCAACCCCCATCCCGGCAGAACGCCCTCTCAACCACCTGGAACAGAGGAGAGGTGGGAAGACGGAGGATCCGGAGATAGTGCTTAGCAATGAGGAACGACCTCCGATCCTCCAAGGGAGGGATGTCGCACTCAACCTGCAGACTATCAACCGGAGAGGAGCGGAAGGCGCCAGATGACATGCGCAGTCCTCTAGAGAGGACCGGATCCAGTATCCGAAGGGCCGTGCGGGAGGCGGAGCCATACACCACACTCCCATAGTCTAATTTGACTGTACCAGGGACACGTACAAACGGAGGAGTGTCCGCCTATCCGCGCCCCATGTAGTATGCGACAGATGTCCCAGCAAATCCAGGGTACGTCTCGCGGACTCGCGCAGCCGGCGAAGGTGGGGAACCCAGCTCAAACGGCTGTCGAAAACCATACCCAAAAGCACTGATGAACGAGGGCCAGAGGCTGACCCCCGAGTGTAAGGTTAAAGGCCGGGATGGCGCCGGATCCCCGTCTCCTCGACGGAAGGAAGGCCACACACGAAGTCTTCGGGGAAGACAGCGTAAGGCCCACCGACGACGCCCAGCGTTCAACCCGATTGACCGCGAGTTGGACTTGCCTCTCCACGAGGGGGGGACTCGTCCCCGCGGCATAGACAGCCAGATCATCTGCGTAGATGGAACAGCGCACCGAGGGCGGAAGGGCTCCCGGTAGCGCAGACATAACCAGATTGAAGCAGGAGACGCTCAAACACCCCCTGGGGCACCCCCTCCTCCTGAACATACAGGTCAGATAGGGCCGCCCCATTACGGACGCGGAAAGTGCGACGGCAGAGGAAGTTACGAAGAAACGTGGGCAAAAAGCCCACAAAACCAAGAGACTTCAAACGGTCCATGACAACTCCCCGACGGGTCGTGTCATAGGCCTTTTGGACGTCGAAAAAGACGGCCAGAACAAGATTCCGGCGGGAAAAGCCTCCCGTACATCATGGCCAAGGAGGAGAAGGGGGTCCAGAGTACCCCGAAATCGACGAAAGCCATACTGGGTCGGGGGGTATAACCCAAGCGACTCCAGTGTAAAGGAAAGTCGGACGGCCACCATCTTTTCAAGGAGCTTGCATAAGCAGCTCGTCAAGGCAATAGGCCGATAGCCCGCCACCTTCCCCGGCTTAGGTATCGGGGCCACAATCGCCTCCCTCCAACGGGAAGGGAACGACCCCTCAACCCACACCCGGTTGAAAAGATCCAGCAAGAAGTGCAGGGCCATCGGGTGCAGATTCCAAATAAAGTCATACGGAATGTCATCAGGGCCAGGGGCGGAAGAACGACGGGTTGCCAAGGCAGCCCGAAGTTCCCGCATCGTAAAGAGACTGTTATAGGGCTCGTTCCCAGGGGCGGGAACGTACCTCCGACAAAGGACGATCCGCAGCTGAAGGCGAACGGGAAACCGCAGCAAAAGCACCGGCCAGCCGATCGGCCACAGCAGCAGGATCCGAAAGGAAGCCGTCCCCGTCCCGAAGGACAGGGCGACTAGCAGGGACCGGCTTCCCCTCGATACTACGTACCTTCCGCCACACAGCAGCAGAAGGGGTAGACGAGGAAATGCCGGACACAAAAGCACGCCAAGAGGCCCGACGGGCCAACTTGAGAGTCCGGCGGGCGAAAGCCTTCGCCCGCCGCATCTCAATCAAGTGGTCCGCGCGCCGGGTGCGGTGGAAGCGGCGCGTTGCCCTCTTCCTCTCGCACACCGCCTGGTGACATGCTGGAGTCCACCACGGGACGCTACGCGTCCGCGGGTTACCGGAAGATCGAGGAATACAGTCCTCCGCGACGCCCATCACCACCCGCTCGAAGAACTCCAAGCTCTCATCCACAGAGCCAAAGCTCAACACCGAACGGACAATGACGGAACGAGCTCTGAAGATGGCCAGTCAGCCCGCGCAAGGCACCACCTCGGTCGAGACGAGACACCCGGCTGCGGTCCGACCGGCTCAAGACAGACTGGGTAATGATCACTGCCATAAGAGTCCCCCAACACCTTCCACGAAAAATCGAGTAAGGCATCGAGGGACACCAAGGAGAGATCAATACAGGTAATGAACCCGTGGGTTCGTGGAAGTAGTAGGTTCACCGGAATTGAGGCACGCGAAGGAAAGTTCCTCCATTAAGGAGAGCAACATACCAGCAACATTAGTCGACCGGACATCTCCCCAAGCCGGGTCGCGACTGTTAAAGTCCCCGAGGAGGAGAAACGGTCGAGGTAGTTGCAACACCAACTCGCGAACCGCGTCGCGAGAAGGAGGGTCATGAGGAGGAATATAAATCGAGCAGGCAGTGTACTGGCGATCTAAAAAGCCGCACAGCCACAGCCTGCAAGGAAGTGCGAAGAGGCACACCTCGCGATGGTAACGAATGATGCACATAAATCGCCGCACCCCGCCGGCGTGTGTGCATCCGGGGTGCAAGGGAAACCAACATAGCCAGAGAGACGAGGGAGTCCCCGCGCAGCCAGGATAGTCTCCTGGAGACAAACACAGGAAGGCAAGGTTCTCCCAGTTAGCTAAAAGCCCCCTACAGTTCCAATGCAAAATGGAACTGTAAGGGGAAGTGGCATTATAAGAGGCAGAGAAAACAGAGAAATAGCCACGGACCAAGCTGAGCAGCAAACTCAACGGTCCGCAACCAGGGACGGAATCGGCTTTCCCGGCTCACCCCGAACGGGGTGGGTAGGGGCCACCGACCCCGCAGCTGCTTCACCCGTAGTAAAACGAGGTGGAGAGTGGAACAGGGAGTTCAGAGGGGGGCTCCCCTAGGGGGGGAGAGACGAGACGGGCCCAGCCGAAACCCCCGACTCCCCACCAGAGGGGGGCCGGGGAGAACCAGATGTTCGAGGGCTCGTCAAACCAGACAAGCACTGACGGGGGGGAAGGTATATCCAGGAGAGACCCGACCACTCGCAGCAGGAGCCGAAGGGAAAGAGACTCCATGAAGAAGGGCCAGGCTCCTCTCGACCGGGTCCATCATGGGAACAGAGTCAGTAATCGAGGGTGTCATGGGGCGGTGTACCTCAACCGACACCCGGACACTGGTCGGGGCACCGGGAGGTGACGCCTCACCAGCCCTCCGTATAGGGGGGGAGTCCCGAGCGGATCAGGAGCGGCACGCCGCTTCCCCTCCGGTGAAGAAGGGGAAGCAGGGCGAGCAACGGTCATGGTCGGGTCTGGAGGACTCCGACTCCGACCACGGCGACGCTTCCTCCTCCCCTTCGGGGCATCACCTTCCCCACCCGAGACACGAGTAGGCAAGGATCCAGACCCCAAGGCCGGAGAGGGAGAAGGGGCACTTGTAGGCAGGGAATCAGATGGGATGTCTGAAAGTGAGGCAGAGGAACAAGAAGGACCCGCGGCGCCAGGAGGACCACCAACCCCCGGAACTTCCAGGGGGGGCACCACTCCGGTAGACGCCGGGGTAGCACGGGAGGGGCCCGAGCACCCGCCAGGGCCAAGAGCCGCAGCATAGGACAACCCCCGCCGCGGCTCCCGGTCACGGACCCTATCGCGCACTAAGGAATTCGGTAGTCCTTAAGGACCGCACCTCGAATTCAAATTTGAAAACGGGGCAGTCCCGAGAAGAGGAAGGGTGGGCCCCCGAGCAGTTCGAGCACCGCGGGGGCTTCGTGCACGGGGTAGGGTGCGCAGGCCCACCGCAGCGGACACATAGCTTACCCTAACGGCGGCACGCAGAGCTAACATGGCCGAACCGGTTGCAGCCAAAGCAGCGAACTGGGTCAGGCACATATGGTCGCACCGAAAACTCACACGACCGGCGATCACCCACGCCCCAGAACACCTGGGCCGGAGGCACAAGGGAGTCAAAGGTCAGGAGCAGACGAGCGGACGGGGTAAGAGCACCATCCCGGCGCGACGAAAAGCGGAAGACCTTCGTTACCCCCTGGGGGGCAAGATCCTCCTGCAACTCGCCAACCGGGATTGACAGCAGACGGGAAGCGAAAATGGTGCCCTGACAGCTATTCAATTGCGGATGGGGAGTCACAGAAACTCTGCAACCCAAGACATCCTGCAACTGTAGAAGGGACTCAGTCACCCCCGAAGAACGGGACTTCAAAAGAAGAGACCCATCCTTCAGAGGGCGGATATCATAACGACAGGGAACCCCCACCGTCTTAAGGCGCTGAAACACCCGTTCCGAGTTGCCCGGAAGGGAGCCAGCGGAAGGGCGGAGAACAAGGAACCTGTCCACCGGACAGAAATTGACAGCAGGGACAGGTCCATGTGTAACGGTAACCGAGAGTGGGCGAGAGAACAAGGGCCGCGAAGACCCCGCCCTACGGCCACCACGAGTCCGGCCACGAGAGCCAGACGCCGCAGAGGACGAGAGGGGGCCATACGGCTTGAAGGTCAATCCAGCGGAGGCAGAGGCCGCTGAACGACCAGAAGTAGTAGTCTTATCCAAATCCAAGGGCGGGCCAGAGTCGTCAACAG
>JAJOZX010015501.1:2500-7500 GCA_023014485.1 Bathynomus jamesi | reverse complement strand
CTAAAATATGCGTACAAAAAGGACATATCTACTGTTTTTCTCCAAGCAAGAAGGGCATATGTCACATAAAAACAGTTATTCGCTTATTGACGACTCCCAGAACTCATATTAAGCCGTAAATAAGCCGAGTCGCTTATTGACGACTCCCGTCTGTGCGCGCAACATTTTTAAATCGCTTATTTACGATTCCCTAAAGGGTTAAAGATCGTGATAGTGAAAGTTCTATAATGACCCAATAAGATGAATAAGTTAATTATGTAAATATCAGTCAAGCTAAACTGGTGCACATACGTCGTACAACCTTTGATCATTTGTTTATGCTTCTCATTCCTTCATTATTTTTTCATGTTCTTACATAATACTATCAGACGTGCACAGGGCGGGAGGCGCTGGCGCCCCCCAGATCTTTGGCGCCCTTAGCATTTACTAACCTCGCCTAATGGAAGCGGCGGCCCTGCCCCCTAATCAAACAGCTGATACGGACGAAGCATAACGTTATATGGTGAACTAGAGAGAATAATCGGTAGTGAGCAGGCTTTAGTTATGGGTGACTTTAATTGCGCCAACGCGAATTACGATACAATGCAAGGAGACGCGGAAGGTAATCGTTTAGTTAATTTTCTCGAGGATAGCTTTCTTATTCAAAAGGTTGGGGAACCTACGAGGTTGGACAGTATTTCAGATTTAGTAATAACTACGGATGATAGGCTAATTACTGATCTTCAAGTAATAGAACCGTTAAGCAATAGCGATCACAATATGGTAGAGTTTGTTCTCTCAGTAAGTCACTCGAAACCAAGTAACTCGACTAAAATTCCTAACTTCCAGCAAGCAGACTTTTGTAAATTTCGAAATTAATTGTCACACGTCAATTGGGAAAACGTAATAGGGAACACCAACGCAAAACTAAGGTGGGATTCGTTCGAAACAGTATTTAGGACTATAAATGAGGAATGTGTACCGTACAAAATTAAGCGTGCGAAAGTAAACAACAAGCCCTTGTGGTTTACTTCTAGAGTAGGATACATTATAAAGAGTAGAGATAGGGCTTATAGGCTACATAAGTGCGATAAAGACAATTTGTGGTTACGAAACAACTACATATCTCGAAGGCGTGAAGCGAAAAGTGTAATAAAAAAGTCCAAGCGCGATTTTGAAATCTCATAGCTCTTGACGGTAAAGAAAACCCCAAGCGATTCTTTCAATACGTCAATAATAGAAATCCAGTAAAAAGTGTCTTGGGGCCTTTGAAAAATGTAAACGGAGATCTCGTTTCTGAAAACAAGGAAATGGTTACCTTGCTAAACGAATTTTTTACGTCAGTTTTTACTATAGAAGATGTAACGAATATCCCTACGGTCATAGACATACCTTTTGATAATGGTAATATTTTGGATAATATCGTGGTTAGTGAAGGGGAAGTAATGCGCTATATTGATAAAATGAAAACGCGTAAATCACCGGGCCGGATTCCTATATCCCATACAACTAAAGAAATAAAAGATAGTATTGTTGTGCCGCTAACAAAGATTTTTAATGCGTCTATTTCTGAGGGGTGCGTACCAGATAATTTCAAGTTAGCAAACGTAACGCCTATCTTTAAGAAAGGCGATAAAGGTGCGGCGGGAAATTATAGGCCAATCAGTTTAACGTCTGTTGTAGGTAAGCTACTGGAATCAATAATTACGGATCGTATAGTCGAACAATTAGAAGTGCACAAACTAGTTAGAAATACGCAGCACGGTTTTAGGCGAAACAAATCTTGCTTAATCTCTTAGAATTTTTCCAAAACATGGTTGACGTTTAGGAAGACATCGGGCGGTTGATGTAGTGTATTTAGATTTTCAAAAAGCGTTTGACACTGTGCCGCACAAAAGACTCATTGAAAAAACTAAGGCTCATGGAATCAGGGGTGCAGTAATAAATTGGCTAGAAGAGTGGTTAAGAGGTAGGAAACAGAGGGTGGTCGTTAATGGAGCGGAATCGTGTTGGGCTAATGTAGCGAGTGGCGTTCCTCAGGGTTCTGTATTGGGCCCCTTGCTTTTTCTTATATATATTAACGATTTAGATGTCGGCCTAGTCAGTACAGTTTCAAAGTTTGCGGATGACACGAAGCTGGGTGGTAGGGCGATTAATGAAGATAGAGGTAAAATCCAGGAAGATCTGAATAAAATCGTTGATTGGTCAGTCACATGGCAAATGAGATTTAACGTTGATAAGTGCAAAATTTTGCATATAGGTTCGCGTAACGGTAATTTTGCGTATAGTATGTCAGGGAAAGATTTAACAAGCGTAGAGCAGGAAAAAGATTTAGGAGTTATAGTCACTGGTGATTTAAAAGTAGCGAAACAAAGTACACCAGCGGTCAATAAGGCGAACAAAGTGTTAGGTTTTATAGCTCGAAATTTTTTGAGTACAAATCGCACGATATTATAGTTCCTCTTTATAAATCATTAGTTAGACCCCATTTGGAGTACGCGGTCCAATTTTGGAATCCGCATATACGCAGAGATATAGACAAAATCGAGAGTTCAAAGACGAGCAACTAAGATGATTCCGTCGCTTAGGTCAAAGTCGTACGAGGATAGGCTTAAGGAGTTAAAATTGACTACACTCGAGACTAGGAGGCTAAGGGGTGATCTAATCCAGGTTTTCAAAATTATGAATGGGTTCGATAACGAAGATAGAGATAGCTTTTTCGAAATATCTCAATATAATAGGACAAGAAATAACGGGTGTAAGTTGAGAAGTAGAAGGTTCGAGACAGCAGTTGCCAAAAACTTTTTTACGCATAGAATAGTAAATAGCTGGAATAGTTTGCCTGTAGAAGTAATTAGTAGCACGTCTATAAACATGATTAAAAATCGATTAGACGCATATGTTGATAGACTCGGTATAGTTTAAGGTAGTAAAATTAAGGCTTTGTGGTGATAGATCCCACAGCTCAACACAAGTGTTGTGGGATATAGGTAGGCAGCATCTTGGGTTAGGGGATACTCTGTCCTTACACACCCCATTTAAAGACATTCCTCTGCCGAGCGGTGCCCCCCATAGTACTGTGAGGTATTGAAAAACTCATGATCTTCACTTGCCCCACAAACACCTTGAAATGGGAGACCCAAAATGGGTGCACACACATTTCTACATTACTGTACAGTCTTTACAGCCACACTTACACTTTTCCTCCTAAGTATATATATTGTAATGTATATGGTTGTAAATTTTGACTGGGTCCGCAATCGATATGGACCGTGACTTATTTTTCGTTGGCAAGGTACTAGTATTGATGGATACCGTAATGAAATTGACTGGATTCTTTGGATCTGATATATTTGCATGTCGGTTATAAATAGATATAGAGTGTAACATATTTGTGGATAGTAGTCTATTATGACTTGATCCTCTGGATCCAGAGATTCTCTCTCTAGTTTGAAATCGATAATTAATTAGTTTTAAATTGATAATTATTTAGTTTTGTAATAATTGGTCGTTGCCAATGTACAGGCAGTTGTTACATAAATTTCTTATGTCTTGTGGTTCGGAACCCACGTAAAATTGTAGGTCCCCTCCGCCACCACTGAGGACATACACAATACACAATTACGAACACAGGTAGACCAGCCATGAGTGGATCCTAGGGTCTTTGTTGGTCTGAAACATTATAACATTATAACACATTTTATATATATATATATGTGTGTGTATATATATATATATATATATATATACAGTGGTTGGCACCGTTAACCAAAAAGTTAACTTCGATAACGATAATCCGTTAACCCCAATTTTTAACTCCGATAACGATAATCCGATAATTTTACTACAAAGTTAACGGAAGTTAACGATAACTATTTCTTTACTAACATTTAAAAAAATTAAGGAAAAAAGCTTTAAAACCCATAGAAAATGTTTATTTATGCAAAATCCAACAATAAATAGGTATTTAACTATTTTTATCGTTTTGCAACTTTTTTGCTTAATAACTTTTTTGAAGTTTAAAAGTTGTAGAGAATGCTTGGTAAGAGAGAACTGAACGCTGGCTAGTTGACGATAATACAGAAGAACCTAAAAAAAGTAAAATATCATCGTATAAAATATGTAACTAAACTAATAAAATATTAATTCAAACAAAATAGCAAAATTAATTCAAAATAATAATAATAATAATAATATAATATTACGTTATATAAAATATTTTATTTTACTTAACCTTTTTCTGTGAATTTTCAATAGAAGTAATTTTTCTCTATGTAATTATTTTATCTATGAATTATTTAGTCTATAAAATAAAAATACTTTGTCCATGAATTATTTTGTCTATGTAATATACGCAATTGTTATTTAATTCGACGACAATATTACAATCAGTGAATAAAAATTATTATTCAAATTTTACATACTATATATACTTTTTTAGAGATTTACTAACGCAGTGTAAAAATACTTATTCATTAGTCATTACTATAAATTAATTTTTCTCAACCGTACATTTTACCATACGTATTAATATATATATATATATATATATATATATATATATATATATATATATATATAATATTATAGGACTTTTACTAACGCTAAAAGAACCTTCTTACCTTCAATAAAAAGCGCACAACCCCCCTTGCGAGATCTGGAAGCAGAATGAAGTTATTGCGGTTTGAATTCATTCGCGGAGCGGTGATCTTCCGTGAATGACGCCTCGCAGTTAACGTGTTAACGGACTTTAACAGACTAAATATCGAGTTATCGGAAGTTGACTGGTCCGATAACGATAAATGGAAATTAACTTCCGTTAATAGTCCGTTAAAAAAGTTAACTTCGTTAATTAACTGTTATCGGATTAACGCTTTAGTGCCCAACACTGGTTATATGGATATAGTCTATATTGAAATGCTAGCTATAGTGAATTGGCCTTTACATTTGGTTGTTCGTTATAACAATGACGCCTTTATATTAACTGTCCGTTATATTTGTGGTCTTTATATTTGGTTGCT
>JAJOZX010015500.1:15000-63362 GCA_023014485.1 Bathynomus jamesi | reverse complement strand
GAATGGGTAATGCTGTTTATAGTCTTGTATGACCTGAATGTATCTGTGGAGTGGTTTAGTGTTGTTATGAATTCCCTAAATGTTTCTGTTTGTTTTCTTTGAGTTTGTTGTTTATTTCTGTGTTGAGCTGTTGTATCTGCTGTTTTATGGCTTCTGTGTGTGGTGTTTGTGTGTTATGTTTGAGGTGTTACGTTGCCTATGAGGGGGCTATTTCTCTAGTGTAATTTGGGTGTATTTCCTAATGTTGCCCTTGGGTATGTATTTGTTTGCATTATTGATGATCTGATTGAATGGTTTGAGTATTGTATTGATGTTTATGATGAGTGTGCTGTTTAATGTGGTGAATTGTTCCTCAGTCTGTATTTTGAACTGTTCCCAATCAGCTTTCTTGTAATTTCTGTAAGTGTACTTAAGGCTGTTGGGGCAGAGTGTAGAACGTGTTGTAATGATGATGGGCAGGTGGTCTGATGACAGTGTTTTTCTGTTCTCCAGTGTGTATGTGTTGCTAGTGAGAGGGAACAGAACGTTATGTCTGAGGAGGAGTTGAGTATCCTGCTTGATGTGGTATGTGTGTATGTCCGTCTGTATTGTTAAGAATGAAGAGGCTGTTTAGTTATGTGGCTATGTTGGCGCCTCTGGTGTTGTTTTGGTTGTGCAGGTACCAACTAGTGTCTACTTGTAAGTGCGTGTGGTGTAGTTTCTTCTAAAAAAAGTTATAGCCTTCAGAAGAGCCGTCCCGCGAAGTAGCAGTCAGGGTAAAAAAAAAATTTATTCAAGAACTATGGAGCATGGACGATATATATATATATATTATATATTATATATAATGGATGTACCAAATATTCGGTACCCCATAAAAAATTAGGATATTCGGTATTCAGCCGAATAGTTTTTTATGTTTTTAACAGAATGCTGAATATTTGATAATTTGGGTAAATAACATGATTTAAGAAATGGAGCTTAAAATGTATTTTTTTTATTTCAACGAAATCGACAAATCGAACTTGGTATAGTGATACTACTAGTACCGTACCTTACAAAAAATGAACAGGCAGTAATAATAATCACCGCAAAAGCAAAACCTAATAATTGAAATCGTGTAGAAAAATTAGTCATTCAGCAGCATCAGGAGCTAAATGATTACGTTACGTGCGTCAGTAATTACATTTTTGCAGAACTGAACAGCTGTTCATTTCGAACGCTTGTGAGTGGCGTGGTGAAATATTTGCGAGAAAGTACTAATAATTTCGGGAATCTTTCGCCATTATGGCTCTGCCAATCAAGAGGGTTCGTGTCGCGACTGACTCGTGGCTCCTTTGAATAGGTGTATTCTTTTTGACAACTTTGCCTGCTACTTTTGATAGGTGGAGGCACATCCGAGTGTGAAAACGTAGCAACCTCATCGAAGTAGGTCCATAAATCAACCTTCGGCTTCTTTTTCGAAGGTTCTTGATCTTCTCGTGAAACAAGAGCAGTTGCTTCATCCCCGTGTAGGACTAGCATCAGGTGATGTAGACATAGTGATTATCTCATTTTTATAAACTCAGGCACTGTAATACAAGCAAATTTGAAACGAGGTCTAAAACCTGAGCAATCATGCAAGTAATATCTGTCTTCCACTGCTTGAAGCTATTCTGTAAATTTTCTGTCAGTTAGAAAACGCAAAAATACAACGAGACCTGTTACACTGGGAGACACCATGGAAAGACAACAAGAATCAGAGGAAAAGTTATTCGTTAATTTTTCACATGAGCTAAGAAGCTTTACAACACGCTAAATAAGAGCCTACTGATGGTTATTGAGGGTTGTTATGCCATAGTCCGAGGAGTAGGCAACAATTGCAGTTTTTTGTTGAAGAATATAGAATGCAGAGTTCCATCGGGTGATAACGTCTCTTATAAGTTTGTTTTCGGGTAAATTATGCTGCTTCTGGATTTTTTTAAGTATATCACAGGCTAGAGATTAACATGAGAACAGATTCGGCGCAGCGCAATTGCTTAGACGATAATTCTCTTCAGTTTTTACATTGATATCTAATAACCAAATAAAACTAATATTCAGTATTTGGTATTCGGTACATCCCTAATATACAGTGTGTGTGTATATATATATATATATATTGTAAAATAACTAACTATTACCCTATACTTTCTTGCCTATTTATACGCTAAGCGAAGGTTACTTCAAGTTCTAAAGTCAGTCATCCATTAAATTATTTTGATGCTGCTTTAACAATGCAATGTTTGTTTCTTCAGTAATTGCCAGAAACTTCCAGTTCTCATAATTAATTATTGAATGTTGCCGTAATTTCTCATTCTGTTTTACGAAATTTTGACTTCATCTTTCGTGGTTACAAATTAGAAGAGGTTCAAATGAAGGAAAAGATTTAATGCAAACTGACACTTCATTTTGTTAGTTAGAATTTCTTCCTCCGCGAACTTATCTCGATTTATACATTTGCTAAACATAAAAATGGAAGCAATTACTATGCAAATGCATTTGTTAGTGAATTATTGTATTAATAATGAGATGAGGTTTAAGAACGCAGTCCCAAAATGTAAATATTTGAGAGTGAATTTTTTGCCTTGAAAGGAGTTGCTTGTAAGCCATTTAGTATTAATTAATGGTTTATTAGAGAAATCAAACTTTTGCATCTGGGTTGGAGACTTTATCATTTAACTCCTACCCCAGTTAAAAGGAGAGAGAGAGAGAGAGAGAGAGAGAGAGAGAGAGAAGCATACTTAGTACAATGATAATTCCACTGGAGATGAAATAGTTACCCCTAATTAATAATAATTATCAATGCCAACTCGGAGAAAGAGCAGTCAGTGCGGTTTGTATGTATGTGGATGGTATTTACTGTGTGTCGTCAACAGTTGAACCCAGGGTCACCAAACTTGGTATAGAGATTTGCTTGGTTAAATCTGGAAATCAGTTTAAAGATTTGCAAAAATATCAAAAGCCCACCCAAAATTGCACTATTAAGGGAGAAGGGTAAGATCATGAAACCTATGTCAGAGGTTTTTCTTGTCATGCTCTACATGGCTTTTCTACAACTTTTTGTTCCATAGGTCAAAGGCCAAAGTAATAAGGTTACTAAGGTCACAAAACCACTAACGTACTGATCAACAATCTCGTTCGAATGCAGTCTAATTTACATTAATTTTATCCCTATAAAATATTCATAAAAAAATTATAAAATTATAAAATATTCATAAAAAATTAAAAAATTATAAAATATCATAAAAAATTAAAAAAATTAAAAATATTCATAAAAAATTTAAAAATTATAAAAATATTCATAAAAAATTAAAAAAATTTAAAATATTCATAAAAAATTAAAAAATAAAATATTCATAAAAAATTAAAAAAAAAATATTCATAAAAAATTATAAAATTAACTTGATTAATTCTCACAAAATTAAAAACAACATTATGAGAATAACTTTAAAACCTTAATAATAATTGAGAATAAAAGCTTCTAAGCCATTAAAAGGGTTACTTTACGACCAAAACCTGCACTATGCTTTCAAGCATTTTTGCTAAAACTTTTAAACCTTCGGAAAGTTAAGAGAAGAGTCTAAGTTCTTACGTGAATTAGCCTGTAATTGTTTTCAGAGAGAAGTTTGTCGTGCAGCAAAGAAGTGTGTGCGGTAAAAAAAAAGCACATATACTATTAGTGTGTACACGTTCAATAATTTCCTGCGCAGTGTCTGTGTGTGTGTGTGTGTGTGTGTAATCTTCATAAATCTCAATGGTATCATTATACACGTGTAGGTTGATATGTTTACTTTACGAGATGAAGTTTTCTGTTAAAGAATAAAAACACATGAATCGCTTCAAATTTAATTCATTCACTAACTAAAAGTATATTATCATTTTAAAGATAAGAATAATTTTTAGAGTTAAACTATTTATCATGATAAAACGAATAAAATTGGATTATTCGTTAGTTATATTCTGAATCAGCAACTCAATTTCTACACGAAGCTTGGGTTACTTCCTTTTTTTTAACAACACGTGCACGCGCACACACATACACCACACACACACACACACCCACACACACATTTTCATGTTACTTTTCCTTAAGCTATAACTACGAGTGTCTTAGGCAACGACTGGTGTGTGTGTGTATGTATAATTGGGATCCTCAGTATGAAAATAATAAAATATTTTAATTTTTAAATCTAAAGTGATAAAAAGCGCGAAGCTCTACAAAAGGCTCAACTTTCTTCCGTCAGGCGGTGTGTTGAATTTAGAATAAAAGGAAATTTAAAAGGGAGACTAGCAGTTATTGTTGGGTATTTTAACAAAAATTTCAAAGCGGTTTTTTTTTTGTGCTTTGAAATTTCTGGGTGGCTCCACCTCCCTTTTTTTATACTCTTTGAGATACTTCAGTGAAATTTTATAATATACTTTGGATAGCAAGATAAAATATGGCCCAAATTTCTCTGGAATTGGCCCATAAATAAATACGTCAGAAATTTCATAATCATCAAAAAAAACTCAAAATTTTGTTCTGACTAACGCCAGATTTTATTTAGTCTAGGCATTAGAGAAAGAAAGTTTCCCAAAAACTTTCAAATAAATTAAGCTCTTACACTATTCTTAAAAAAAAATTACTAAAAAATATATTTTTAAGTTAAATATAGCGCTTCTCCCGTATGAAATAAACACTAGTACACACGTTAAACCAAAAACCTATCATATAATCTGAAAAATAAAAGCCAATAAAATAAGATCAATAGATTTTTCCTCTTTTTTGAACTTTCATTCCCTTCCTATGTTAAAATGGCGGTTTTCCCTTGAACAAATATTGCAAAGAAACAAATACATTCGTCAGGGATAATGTTTACTTTGTTAAAAGAAAAATCTTAACAAAAACGATAGAAAACAGAAAGGTTTAAAAATAATGATAAAACTCTAATGATAAAAAAAAAATAAAGGACGTAAAAACTAGGATATGTATGTTTACTCAGTTTTCTATTTATTTTAAGGGTTTATTCGCTTGGTCAAACGTTTTTATTTCGTCCAGAAAGTAAAGTATTACGCATATGACGCCGTTCTGAGAGGTTTTCATTTTTCTGTGCCAATAATCCTCTGCGTTGCGGAAGAAAATGCACGAAAATGAAGGGTGCGTTTGTTTTAGGCTGCACTTTGAAGTGGAAGGTAAAGATTGGAAAATATAAGCAAACTGACAAATAATATATATATATATATATATAGGGTGAACCAAATGTAGGTGGACAGTAAATGATAACGTTTATTTTGAGAATACATATTTAATTTTTTTGTATACTATAATACAAAATAAAATTTAAATAAATTTAGTTATAATATTTAATATAATATAACACAAACACCATAGTTATAATGAACACCATAGTTATAATATAATATAACACAAACCGTATTCAACCTACTGTCCACCTACTTTTGGTTCACCGTGTATATATATATATATATATATATATTAATTATATATTATATCTGGTAATCCGGTTGGAGGGAAGTCAGGCTCGTGGCCCTACCTCTAGAGTTGGTGAAGGTGAAGGTGAGAATTGCCTTCTTGAACTCTCCATACATCTTACACAGCCCGGTATACCCGGCTCATCTGGGATTGTCCCGTGTCAGGTGTCTAGTGTTCTTTTGAAGTTTTCTACATCGACACATCGACATCATTTGTATTCCGAATTTCTTTGGGTAACTGGTTGAATAGTTTTGGCCTGCTAACGACAAAGCTATTTTCCTTCCATGTTAAAGACATTCCTTGTCTATCCTTTAGTATGTGAATACTGTACATTCAGCCTTTGCTATTTTCCTTTGTTGTTTGGATAGTTTGAGTTCAGGAATTAGTTTCTCTTTTATTTTCCTTGTGTAAAGAATGCATAATATACCTCTTTTTATTTCCAACGAATATAGCTTTAATTTAGGTACTATTTCCTATTAATTTAGTACTTTGCATCAACTGATATTATCTGTGAAATATCTGTGAATTCCTTTTAATTGACTAATTCTCTCTTCTAAACACTTCTCTAATCCTACTACTTTTTATCACACTGCCAAAAAATCTAGACATAAATGCAAAAAACTTCACTTTTTTACGTGAAGGTCAAAATATGAGAATAAAAACCCACTCTAATAGACAGAGTTTATTTCCACGACAGTTTCGACGCCCACTGGCATCCTCCTCGGGTGGATACAGAAACACAAATGAAACAAAACAAGAGGGAAAAACAGTTCAGGGATCGACCGTTAAGAAATTCGCACCTAGGTTGGATTCCATTCTCTCGAGACAGGAGGGGCATTTTCATTAAGTACATTCGAACAAATTTTAAAACTATCTTCCTGTTCTAAACATACAGATTCTATTATTTTTACATAATTATTACATTTATAATTAAATTTATTACATTTAATATGCATAATTATTAATTACAGAAATTATAAATTTATTATTACATTGGTTATTACATTGTTGTTTATTATACAGAAATTATAAACCGAAAAACGAATGAAAAAAGGCGATTAGGAAATAATCCAGAGACCATTGAGAAATTCGCACCTAGGTTAGATATCGTTCTCCCGAAACCAGAAGGGCATTTTATTACAGGGTCAGCTTATAACTACATTTCCACAAATTAAAAATATCTTCTTCTTCTATACATACAGATCCTAATGTTTTGACATAATTACTGCATATATTTATTTCCACATTAATTACTTCCATTATTACATTTACTAAAAGCGAGTAAGGAAACATTCCAATCCAGAGACATTTAAGAAATTCACACTTAGGTTCGAACACGTTCCCACGACTCCGTAAGGGATTTATTGACCAAGAATCTCATTAAAGGGTCTAACTTTAAGTACCTTCGCACAAATTAAAATTATCTACTTTTTCTATACACACAGATTCTATTATTTTTCTTTTGACATAATTATTACATTTATAAAGTACCTTACTTGATTCCCAATCTATAGCATGATTATTTTGGCTAGCGTGATAAAAAATGGCATTATTAGTATTACAACTTCTGAAGGCATATTTGTGTTCTTTGATACGGGTTTCAATATTTCTTCCAGTTTCTCCCACGTATACTAAATCACAACTTTTACAGGGAATGCTGTAGACACAGGCTTGTTCCTCTTTTGCAACGTTATTCCTAACCAATTTACTTTTCACGGTAGACGAATATTTGAACGCCAAAGCAAACTTAAATTCTTTCGTCAACGGTTTTACTCTTTCTAAGCCGGCAATGTAAGGCAAACTCACATATTGTTTTTGGTTAACTGAAGGTTCCCGAGGGGCATAAAAAGATTTTCTGGCTTTAAAATACGCCTTTCTGATAAACCACTCAGGATATTTTAAATCCTTAAAAATGTTCCAAATCTTTGAATTTTCCGGATCCAGCAAATGTGGGCTACAAATCCTGAGTGCTCTTAGAAACATGGAAGAAATAATTGAGCTTTTAACCCCTTCATCATGATATGAAAAATAATGAATGTACGAATTACAATGAGTAGGTTTTCTATAGACCGTGAAATTGGGCTTTCCGCTTTCGTTAATGACCAAAACATCTAGAAAAGGTAATTGTTTGTCGTTCTCCCATTCATATTTAAATTTAATAGAGGGAACAAGATTATTTAATGACTGAAAGAAAGTGTCAAAGTTGTTCCAGTGGTCAGGCCAAAATGAGAAAATATCATCTACATAACGAAACCAAATTAGATTCCTGGGACATATTGTTTGCAACAATTCCGACTCATAATACTCCATATATAATGTACTCAGTATCCACCCGAGGAGGATGCCAGTGGGCGTCGAAACTGTCGTGGAAATAAACTCTGTCTATTAGAGTGGGTTTTTATTCTCAAATCTAGACATGTTTAAAATCTTGGATTCTTACAGCAAAAACATTCTTAGATTTGAAAGTTTTTAAGTAAAGTTTTTGTTGGGTCAAATATTAGTAAACATAGTTCAAATCACACTTAGATTTTACAAGAAAATAGTAATAGTGACTACTCTAAACGTGTCCTCCTTAAATGGTATATACACAGAAGGTTGATGAGGTTATTTAACTTCCTTCGCAACATCTAAAGTCGTATAACGGAGGGGACCTACACCTTTACGCGGGATTCGAACTACGAGTCGCTACATAATCTGCACGGATGGAGAGGACGGCTCCTCATCTAACTACGACCCAGACCCGATGTCGCTTAACTTCGCTGATTGAAGGGGAAGCGGTGTTACGACACTGCTCACGACGTAACCCGTATCTACAAAAGTGATGACAGTAATACTTCATAAACTTTAATCCTTTATTCTCGTTTATATCAATATTTTGACACACTCCTGCAAGAAATGTAAGAAAAAATCTAAAAGGGTACTTTACAGATCGTAGATCCCTCTGTCATATGATCTTAGATGTTACAGGGAAAGCTAAATACCCACTCTTATTCTTCTTCTTATTATTATTATTATTATTAGACTGGGGTCTATGTAGATATAAGGAACTCGTAATATGCTAGAACGCATATTCCAGCAAGCGTAAATTCATTAGTAACCAAATTTAAATATTTGTTTATCATTTCACACTTAATCTACACAACTCAGTCCAACGATTTTCTCATATAAGAATTACAACACTTTGTAGCATTAAATAACTGAGTGTAATATAAACTGTAATCAATTTGCTTTAAATTAATTGCTGCAGAGCCACTTTTTCCATGACCCTTTAAACTATGCAAATTTCAACTAACAAAAAGAATAAGGCGCATACGCAAACAAAGCAATAACGATTCAGTTGTGTATATACAGTAAACGTATAAAATTTTAAGTGGTCGTTTATCAAATTTCTAACAATTTCTGAAATACTGTATATAAATGCAGTTTCCTGAGCGGCGTTTAAATTGAGGAAAAAAATAAAAACGGCGTATTTATATTTAAACACCTCACCAGTGCTTGAGGTTTAATTACTGGTTAAGTTTTGAATAATGGTGTTTAGAAAAATGATACCTCTAATTTATTGTGTTTTATTTATTGTATTTGAACTTCACACGTGTTTATATTGTTTTGCCTTGTAATTTCTAAACACGGTTTTTAGAGCGTAGACACGATCTTCCTGGTCAGAATCCATATTTGTTCTCGCTGAATCTTTCCTGTGCCTCCAAAAAACCGTAGCCTTTTTTCTCTAACCATATGCTTTCAAATAGTTTGGTGATAAGAGGTGTCGCTGACACTGGTCTATATAGTTCTTTGCTTGAGAGCTATCCCCTCCTTTATATTTAGGAACAAAGTTTGCTTCCTTCAGGATGTCCGATATTCCTTATGTGTCCAGGGATCCTCTCCATATCCAATACAGGGGCATTGCTATTTCATTCTTACAGTTTTTAATCAGTGCATTGTTCCATTTGTCAGGACTTGCTGCTGAGTGTGATTTCAGTTGTCCTATAGCTCGTGTTACTTCATCAGGTGTAAAATCAAAATTCCTTTCTGTTTGTTCTCGCTTTGTAAGCTTTCTTCAAAGAAAACATTTCTGATTTTCTATTATATATTATCTTGCCACTTTTAAGGGTACTAAAAACAAATGTATACTGAACTCTTCATAGTTCAGATATTTCTTTTACATAATCGGTTCGTGCATTATTTTCTTTTCTTAACGATCCAGTCATTAGTCACGTGATTTTTTGTTTCCGTTTCCAGAAAGTTATAAAAGTATTTTGGGGTTTTCCTTGATCGTTTCTACAGGATCTTCCTCTTCTCTCTGTGAATGTTTCTCAATTCGATTTTGTATTTTAGAGTCAATGCTTTCCAGTTTTTCATTACTTTGCTGCTGTGGTTGTCTTTAAAATTATTTAATTTCTAAGTTTTTTAATTTTGATCCTTATGTATTTCAGGTTCATTATCCTTCCGTATCGCATGTTTCGTTGCCTTGTGATCATCCGAAGCTGGAGCTAAGTTTTCCTGGTTAGTCCAGGCAATCTAGAGCAAAAATAGCTTCAACCTGGGCAAAATTGCTTCAGAAGCTTTCTAAACTGTTTCCAGCTCAGGAACCATTGCAGAATAACATATCCAAAATCCGACAAAATTGGACCCCGGGAACACCCCCAAAAATGAAATTCAAAATGGCGGACTGGCAGTTTCCTACGAAATACAATAAATTTTAATTTCGCTTTGTAGAGAGAGTTATGACGTTTTTCTTGATCAGTAAAATGTTTTAAAACACATTTTCGTTTCTAAATTAACCTATATGACACTAAAAATTGTATTAGGCGGCTAGTATTAAACTATGACGTCACGTAATGTAAATAAAATATACTGTATGGAGTGTATCTGAGAATGGACATTGCTACATCTTTATAAACTTATATTATATACAACTCTTTAATTCCTACTACCCACTATCAAATCTGCGTATTTGTGCTTGTCATTTTCTTTAAAACTGTTATTATGTACTCCTTTTAAATACTGCAACACAGTTTATTAATTTGTGTTTTCTGTTTCAGACTGACTCGGTGTACGGCTGACTCGGTGTGCGTCCGCCTTCAAGAATGCAGACCCCTGAAGAATTGTGCGTGATTTGTAAGGAGAAATTGGACAGCGGACAGGAAGTGGTTCACATCTCGCAAAAAGGAGCAGATGGTATAAATGCATCCAGCCGCAGCCGTGGAAGCGATGCTGTTGCAACAGCTGGAATAAGTGTTCACGTTGTATGTAGGAAAAGGTTTACGGATAAAAAGACCATTGAAATAAAGAAGCGACAGACCGCAGCCGAGGCAATACCAAGGAAAAGTGCTCGTTTTCATGAATACGCATTTTCCAGTGCTACTCACTGTTTGTTTTGTGATACCTTTGTGGACTTTTTTTCCAAACACAAACCAAAATCAGAGCATGTCAAAATAAGAACTACAGAGTTCTCCGAAACCATAAAAAGGTGCTGTGAAAGCCGCTGCGATGAATGGTCGTTTAATGTAAAAGGCCGTCTGGAGTATTATCTTCGTGATCTTCCTGCTGCAGATTGTGTCTACCATCACACCTGCAGCGTAAATTTTCGAAGTGGAAAAAACATTCCTCGCGCATATCCTCCGACGATCATGATTCGAAGAAAGGGAGACCAACTAATGAAGAGCAACACCAAGCATTCCTTCAGACCTGTGCTTACCTGGAAGAGAATGATGAACAACTGTTGATTGGAGACCTAATTTCCAAAATGGAGGAATATCTTCAAGGAAGTCAGAGCTCTGTCTACGAACGCAGGCACATGAAGAGAAAGCTTTTAGAACGTTACGGAGACAAGATCATAATATCAGGTGAAAGTGGGAAGGCAGATGTAGTAACACTACGAGAGACAGCTAATGAAATTCTTATAGATTATCACAAAAAGTCGAAAGAATGTGATATAGATATAGAGCTACAGAAGATTTACTTAGTAGAAGCTGCTGCAAAAATAATCAGAAGTGATATCAAGTCTGTCGACTCGCCTAGAAAAGATGTGTATCCATCTCCAAATGACATCACTGCAGAAAGTGCTCTTGATTACATTCCCAACAGTCTGAAATTGCTATTATCAAAAGCATTTGCGGGACAGGATGCTTCAAGAAAAATAGGTGCAATTGGGCAGAGCATTATGCAAGCAACCCGTCCTAGAGGATTACTATGTCCACTACAGATCGGTTTGTCGGTTCAGCTACACCACAACTTTAGGTCAAGGTACCTTATTGACGTTCTCCATCAGCTGGGTTACTGTTCGTCGTATGCAGAGGTAACAAGATTCGAAAGAAACGCGGCGCTGGCAAGTGGGTCTGGCTCTTTTACTGTTGATGAAAACACTGCAGTCCTTCTAGCAGCAGATAACGTCGATCATGATGTCTGCACTTTGGATGGGAAGAATACCTTTCATGGAATGGGTATGATTGCCGCAATAACTCCGAAGATCAAGATCCACCCTTCTATTCACAGGCGTAATGTTGGTGACAATGACATTAAGAAGATTGCAACCGTTGACATTAGGGAATATAGACACGTGAGAAGCATATTGAGGGACATCTCATTCCGCGAACTTCCAGTACCCACTGCCACCATAAGTCGACTTAGTCTTCTCTGGCAGATATCTTCAGCAGAAAGATCAGGTCCAAGTTGGTCCGGAACAATGCAGGCAATTCACGGTGGATCAAGTGTCTCACATCCAGGTGTGGCGTCGATCACGTTCCTTCCCATCATAGATATGTCGCCAACTGACATGACCTGCATATTTTCGACATTACTATATTTGAGCAAGATAGCACGCGATCAAAAAGTCCCATGCATTATTACCTTTGATCAGCCTTTGTTCTGGAAAGCTTCCCAAATCATCAATGAACAGAGAGACCTGCAGGACATTGTTTTAATGCTGGGATCATTTCACACTCTGATGAATCTTTTGGGAGCAGTCGGTACTCTTATGAATGGTTCAGGATTGTCTGAAGTACTTCAAGAAATATACGGACCAAATGCCGTGCAACACATGATGTCTGGAAAAGCTGTTTCAAGAGCGATACGTGGTCATATGATAGTAGATGCAGCTCTTAGTACCTTACTAGTCGCAGACGTTTTCCCTCGTAATGAAGATGGAACTCCTCATGACCTCCATAAGGAAGCTTGTGACCTGCTCGACGATGTTATGACCGCCAAACAATCAGTTGAGGATGTGGAATCTTCGAATGCATTGTCTCAGATTGCTACCACTTTGGATGCGAAGAAAACTGACCTACAATCTACTTCGCAAACAAGTCAACTCTGGTTGGAATATCAGCGAATGATCAACATTGCACGTTCCTTGATAACAGCAGACAGAACCGGCTCGTGGGATTTGCACTTGCAAGCAATGCTGGAGACCATCCCCATAATTGCAGCAGCCGGACATCACAATTACCTGAAATCGATATACCTGTACCTGCAGAAAATGTTAAGTTTGCCTTCTGAAAATCCAGCCGTTAACAAAATGTTCCAGGAAGGTAAGTTTGTGGTAAGAAGAAGCGACAGATTATGGGCCGGACTCGGCACAGACCTGGTGATAGAACAAGTACTAATGCGTTCCCTGAAAAGCAGAGGCGGACTGACACGCGGAAGTGGATTTACAGACATCCAAAGGACAACGTGGCTCTTTTCTATGCCTCTGTGTTCCACTTATAACTTAGCAATGCAGGAATATACCAGAGTTTTGTTGGAAAGTAGTGAACAGCACAAGGAAATGAGGGGAAGTAGACAAATCAGGGACAGTAATGACATGAAGAAAGTACTTGAACGTCTGGAATCCTTATCCCCATTCCATTCTACCTCGGGTCTCTGCAACATTGTAACAGGGCTAACTGCTGATCCTGGAGTTAACGTTCATCAATTGCATTCAATCGGTACGAACATTGTCGTAAAAATTATTGGGAAACAAGCCTTTACATATTCTGCCAAAAGATCTGACAAAGTGAAAACACTAGGATCTGCTTCTGCCGTTGTGATCACTGATGCTTCAGATATAGAAGTAGATCCTGCACTACTGTTTCAGAGAATGATGACTGTTGCCACTGGCGGAGACATGAATCTTGAAGATGTCATGTGTTACGAACTGTGTGCATATCCTCCTGCATTGTTCGAATCACGAAGTATCTTGAGGAAACCCGATAAGTCTCAGCTAGCTCATGCAATAATCAAATACACTGACACTTTACGCATGGAAGAAGTTCAAGAAATTCAGTGCACAGACCAGTACGTATTGGATGGTGGATCTCTACTACATCGTGTTTCCTGGCGTCAAGATGAAACATATGACAGCATCGCCAACTCATATGCCGATTTCACTCTGAAAACATATGGAAAAGCAATCATTGTTTTTGATGGCTACAGCAGCTCTCCTACGATCAAGGACATGACCCACAGAAGACGCAGCCACCAAGACAAGCAGAAATGTGAATCTCAGTCAAGCATGAAGTTTGTTGGCCAGAAGGAACACTTCTTGGTAATGAAAACAACAAGCAAAGCATTATTTCCTCGTAGGTGAGATGTTGAAGAAGCACGGGTGTACTGTTCACAACGCAGATGGGGATGGCTGATGTGGACATCGTTTCGTGCAGCAGTTTCCTCATCAGAAAATGCAACTACAACAGTTAATAGGGGAAGACACCGACTTGCTGATTCTCTTCTGTACCATGCCAAGGACAGTGGTTTCAAGTTGTACTATCGCAGCGATATAAGACGGGGACCATCTCCTAATCCTGTGTATGATATTCTCAGCATTCAATCATTGTTAGGCAATGACATCTGCAAGTATCTCCTGTTTGTGTATGCTTTCACGGGCTGTGATAGCACATCCAGAATTTTTTCGATCGGTAAAGCCAAAGCATTCGACACACGATGAAGGTGGCTGAACTCCGTTCAGTTGCAAATACATTCTGTTCTGATTGTTGCCAACACTCTGACATTGAAGCAGCTGGAAGAAAGGCAATGCTTCTGTTGTATGGCTGCAAAACACTTGAATCCACTAACGCACTACGTCATCGATGTTAGTTGAAAAGGTAGCTACAGCTAAATCTTTTGTTACACCCGAACGTTTGCCACCTACCGATGCGTCCACAAAGTACCACAGCTTTCGCACATACTTTCAATACTAATCTGGAAGTATACAGAAGAGAAGATTGATGCAGAACAGTGGGGTTGGTATGTAAAGAATAATTCCTACTACCCTACAGCCTGCGGACAAGCCACCAGCTCCAAATTATCTACTCAACATGATCCGCTGTTCCTGCAAGACGAAATTGTGCTACTTCAAGATGTGGATGCAAGCGTAATGGAATGCCCGTTCAGCCGCTTGGCGAGTGCCAAATCAGTGGTTGCGATAACAACCCAAGTACCGGTAATCTATCCGATGATAGTGATTGAAGAGGATTAATTTCTGTATGTTTGTGACCAGTATCACTTCTTCTGTAATGAACATAACTTGAAACTGGGAAAAAATAATTGTTGTAATTATTGATTATAAAAATCTGTAAAAAGCTATATAACATTATATTTGCGTATATAACTGGTTGTGTTGTATATTGGAATTATTTAAACATTACAACTGAAAGAAAAAGCATCAAATGTATCTATAAATAAAGCGTAAAGTATATATATTTTTTTTTTTCGTAGGAAACATCCAGTCCGCCATTTTGAATTTCATTTTTGGGGGTGTTCCCGGGGTCCAATTTTGTCGGATTTTGGATATATTATTCGGCAATGGTTCCTGAGCTGGAAACAGTTTAGAAAGCTTCTGAAGCAATTTTGCCCAGGTCTAACTACAAATTGCCTTGACTAGGTCGCGTAAGAGCGGATACGGAGCTAAAAATTCCCCCAAATAAACGGAGCCAGAGTGGAGCTGGAGCCTGGCTTCCCGGAACTGGGAGCAGGGATCGATGGAGCTGGAGGGGAGCTGGAGCAAGGGTATCTGGAGCAGGAGCAAAACCTTTTGAACCTGCTCTGAAATTTTTTACTCTTTTGAATTTTTTGTCCTATTAGCTACATATGTCGTAGCAGTATCATTTTAATTTATAAAATCATAAATGAACTGCCTTTATCAAAAGTCTGAAATCTGCGATTCCAGAGCTGCATGCGGCCTCAAAGGCCCATTCTTGTGACTCTTGAATTATAAATATACTGTGTGTATGTATAAAGTAAGTGACAAAGTTAAAAGGCGTGAACTGAAACGCGTATAATACAATACGCAATACCGCAATAATATACAACACAGTGTTTTAAATAACGTTATTACTCATATATTATTAACATATTTTTCCTTTTTATCATTAACAAAAGACAAACAAGCTCCTTATATTATGTAATTATCGGTAGCCATATAATTGCATTCAATGTATTAACATAGCTATAAACCAACAATAATAATAATAATAACGTATCAGTATTGAGACAGCAGCGAAAGTGAAGATATGAAGTCTCAACCGAACTGGGTTTACATCTGAAAATGAGACAATGAAAAAAAAAATTTGATTCCGAACTAGATCATGATCAAACTAAAATAATCTTAAGTAATTAATTTTCCTTAAATCGAAATCTAAACAGTTAAATTTTGTTAATAAAACAGTAAAATTAACTCGGGTGTTTTATTTGGTTACAAACAGGAACTAGATTTTAGCGATTTTTAGGTACTGTATCATATTTTTTTCACTATTTTCAAATTTTTTTATTTTTTTGTTAAATAAAACGGTAAAGAATGGGAATTTTTAGTATTGCTTCTTTTTCTAAATCAATGTTGTTCTTTCAAAATTGGTATCATTAATATTTAATATTTAGTTTAATTTATCATTTATCTTTGGATTTTGATTAAAATTCACCTCCAATGCGGAGGTTCATTCATACAAATTACGGGATATAATGAAGTTATTTCTTAAAAATTGTGCTTTTCTTTTTTTTAAAGATCATTTCGTAAAATGTATGATTCTAAAAATATATATTTCCTTGGAAACATATAAGCCTGCATCATATAATATATATATATATATATATATATATATATATATATATCAGGGGCGACGCCAGGCTTTTATGGATACTCAGGCTCAAACCTTTCAAGCATATATATATATATATGGTAAGCTCCGGAGCCGGAACAGGCATTTCTATAACGGAAATGAGACGGAACTGGAGTTGGAAAAGATAAACCTTGGTTGGAGAGGAGCATAGCTGGAGCAGCAAGAGTAGGAGCGAAGCGCAGCTGAAGCCCCAAAAGTAGGAACACTGCTAACCCTAATATATATTAAGAGAAAACCTCAATGAACGCGGGAACTTAGTCAATGTTTGGAAGCTGCAAGTAACCACAATCCAACAGTGTTCCTACCTGACACAGAAAAGCAGTTATCCTTGTCCTCCCATTTCTATCTCTGCGACTCCTGCAGAAGCAAACGACCTCCCTACCCCTAGATAGAGAGGTGAGGATGCATTTCCCCACTAAATCAAACTTAAATAGGTCCACCGAGGTATTTGGTATTTAGGCGTGGTTGAGTCGTCAACGTAAAGGCCTACGTTTCATCGGAAGACGCCATCTTGAATTGAGTAACCTTGTTTTGTGATTCTTGACTTTAAGGTGTAATAAGTCGATAATTATAAGTTCAGAAATTAAATCTTAAAATGGGTAAACATGGAATCTGAAGGAATGCTTTCGAGGGTTTAGTTATACAGTGATTACAGGTATCGTCATTAAGTTAAACTTTATATTCAAGGAAACTTTACTCATCTGCCTAGATAAAATGTTAAACTAACACTGCATTTTGCTACCAAGTTACCACAATAGAGGTATTAAAGACAAGTTAACTAATGGTGGACGAAATTTCAGAAAAAGACACGAATCTCACATTTACTAAGATCTCAAATGTTTACCTTAACGTATTCGTCCTAGGAATTTAAAAAAATAAACAGTTCGATTAAATGAAAATTTGGCAAGACAAAGAAGTTCGATCAGGCTCTTGAACTCGTGTTATAATATTCAGTTCGGTTCCTGAAGCTACAAAAAGCCTGAAAATATTTTGTCTAGAAGCAGTGAAGGTTCTCTATCTTTCACTTCTGCATTTTGTTTATGCAAAAATGATTTTATTTTTTTAATTATGAGATTGCAGTAGTTTTTTCTTTAAAAAAAAAAATTATTTATTCAAAATAGGAATAAAATAGTGTGTGCGTCTGTTATACATTTTTATGAAAGCCAAAGAAGCAATAAGAAAATATATTCTTGTCGTTTACAAGCGTAAAGAATAACAAACAAGGTAAGTAAACTTTCCAGGTGCAACCAACCGAAGAAAGTCAATAATCTCAAATAAGCTCTGAAGGATTGCGCCTTATAAAGGGGTTCCAAAAAACCTTAGCCCCCCCCCCCCATTTGTAGCTTACATGTTTGCTTATATCGAAATAGTTTTTAGTGATTATAAAAATATATAAAATTCTTTATTTATTGCAGGTATTAAAATTAGCTGATAAAGTGACAATATAATGGCTTCTCAATTAATTGGTGATTCGGAGAGGCAACGTGTGATAGATCGCATACGAGCAATAACATTTCGGGAAGCTCGTGAGTCTGGAGCCACCTTTCTACACGTTCATGGGTTGCCAAAAAGTTGCGAAGAAGTGAGGACTTCGTCAAAAGAAATTAGAATAAAACTTTGGATGAATGTGAAATGGATACAACCAAATCTGGGTGCCCAAATTTGCCACTCTCTCAGGAAACAAAGGACATCATTGAAAGCGGTACGCGTAAGCGGAAAAAGAGCTGTGCTAAACTTTCTAGAGAGATCGACAGTGTTAAGAGGAAAGATCGTTAGTGGTGAGATCATTCGACTGTACCGTCATAGGCAAGGTTTAAAGCCTTGGCATGAACTTCAAAGCCAAGAAAAACTCAACTTAACATCGATGACAGAATGTGGTTTGCCCATTATCTTGAAGATTGGGATGTGGATGATTTCATGCATTTAGCTGTCTCCGATGAATTGTTTGTTTACGTAACACGTCGGCCTACTACCAAAATGATCGAGTGTGGGCCACAACACCAGATGAAATCGATGACAATGAACATTATCGCGAATTATTAAAAAGTCCAGACTGTGTTGGTGTGTTTGTTTCGTTCACTGCAAAAGCCATGTGGGTGCTGAAGCCAAATGGTCAGAGTTGGGATGGACAGTATTTTCGTGATATATTCTACCCCAGCATGTCATTCCTTTTCTAAGAAACCCAAACAATGTTATGGATGTCGATCAGGTCACACTTCTGCACGATAAGGCCCCCTGCTTTAAGGCATTAGCCACTCAACAGTTGTTGCGGAACCATGAGATCGATTTCTTTGGAAATGAAGAATGGCCAGGAAATTCTCCTGACCTGAACGTCTGTGAAACATTGGATCAGTTATAAAGGAGAAGGTTGAATGTCTCGTTTCAAGAACCTGCAGCAAATCGATTTTCGAAGGATACAATGACGCAACACATTGAAACTGTTTTAGCAAATTTGCGTAACGATCAAGATCTATTCACGTCACTTTTGGCAAGCTACCCAAAGCGAATTCAGACTGTCTTGGAAGCCAATGGCGGGAACACCAAGTTTTAATTGTTTTTTCATTAAATGCAGGATTAAATTCTCTTTTGTAAGGTATGTTTAGTTTTACTGTACCTCTAATGGTTTAGGCCATGGGCGGGGGGCTAAGGTTTATTGGTGGAGCCCCGTACAACGTATGCAAAGGACAGAATATATGCATCCTTCAGCCTGAAAAGAACGCAGATTAGCTATTGTCAACAGGAAGATTGGAAGGAAATTAATTGTTAGAGTCAATGAAGATATGACTGGAGAAAAACATTAATGAAACTGCACATCGGAAAAGTTTAGAAATAGAACATTCCAGCATGAAAAGGCATTAAAAAGAGGCAAGGTAAAGTGTTAAAGGATTATAAGACACAGGAACTGAATTTGGAAAGGAAGTAATCATGGAAGATGGAGTTATTATACAAACAACCACATCTACCAAACAAAGACACGGGATTAGACTGAGTTTGGTATTCAGTTCTAAGCCTATTTAGGTTAGCGCCGGTAGTTCAGTGCGTAACACCGTTTTCTTGTAAGTGAAGTAAAGACACTAAGGTCGAGAGTTCGATTCCCGACGATGCTGGTTAATAATAATCCACGAGTTAGCTGCCCATTACGCTAACTCCTAGGTTATTATTACCAGCTCCATCAGAGTCAAATCCCCAACCTCGACGAATTCACTTCAGTTATAGGGAAACGATGTTACCCACTGAGACACGGGCAATAGCCTACTGGCATGTTACTCTTGAATAAAAACGTTTTATACTTTATAATTTTTAAGTTAACATTTCTGTAGAGTTAAATATGGTAAATATGGTGATTCACAACAGTTTTCACGTAAATTCACCATAAATAATAATTACTAAATTGCAGAAAGTTTTCGACATGTTGAAATGTGTCAGACATAGGCTGACCATATTTCCTTGAGACAAAAACGGGACATTGGGATGGCAAAAAAGGGACGGGGGTTATGTAATATTCTGTATTCATGAAAAAGTAAGTACATAAACCGGGACAAAATTGACATTTTTATTAAAACGACGGGACGGCCAGGAAATATTTAAAAAACGGTACTGTCCCGTTCAAAACGGTACGTATGGTCAGCCTAGTCAGACATCAAAACATATCTATAATAATGATAAGATTTAATGTATACTGTATTTTCAATTATTATTTCGCTTGTGTATTCTAAATCAACTAATACAGAACTTCTTATTCATGAATTTATATATTCTTTAATTAATTAATTAATTTATATATTCTTTAATTAATTAATTAATTTATATATTCTTTAATCATAATTTAATCACGACTTTATGTTATATTACCTTTAATTAATCTGAGAAACCAGTAAACCGCTAAAGCTTAACCCTTTAGCACACAGTGTTAACTTTACTGATTTTGTTCTGGCTAATGCCAGACGATTTTATTCAGTCTCTGAAAAGACCTCTGTGCAGTAAAGGGTTATGGGCCAAATTAAATAAAATAAATAGTCTAATTGACAATTGTTTATTGTAACATAGAAGAAATTGTAATGCTGTAATATTCACTTGATAAATACTGTAAAAGTTTTGAATTTTGAACATTGCCATTGTATTGGGCTGCATAAACTCCGGTTTGTCAGGTTATAAATATCGAAATACGCGGAACAGCTTCTGATTGGACCGTGAAACTTGGGTTAGTATTCAATTTACCCACATTCAGCGGATCTACACTTAAGTACTTTTACCTCTTCAGCCTGTGCGAAGAGGTGGTGTTTTAAAAACTCTTAATTTTTCTGAAATATACTTTTTTTTATCTTTTCTCTTTTATTATAAGTTATTATAAAAACATTTAAGGATAATTTTTCGATTTTGAGGGATTGTGGGTTATGGCTGCGGTAAGGCGTGGCCTTAGCAGCTTAGGTACATTGTCCAATGCGGCGTTGTGAGGAGTATTGGGTGGTTTCTATACTTCATAATTTACATTTCTCTCTCTCTCTCTCTCAATATTATATATATAATATATATATATATATATATATATGTATATATATATATATATATACACCAACAAAAGTAGGTGGACAGTAGGTTGAATACGGTTTGTGTTATATTATATTATAACTATGGTGTTCATTACTATGGTGTTTGTGTTATATTATATTAAATATTATAACTAAATTTATTTAAATTTTATTTGTATTATGTAACAAAAAAATTAAATATGTATTCTCAAAATAAACGTTATCATTTACTGTCCACCTACATTTGGTTCACCCTTATATATATATATATATATATATTTATATTATATTATATAATACAGTAGGCCTATATAATGTAAAAATAAAATTTCTTTTCTTTCTTTTAGGAATTAAAAGAACTTTAACGTATTAAAAACAACAGTGGCTCCCTTGGGAGATTAAAGTAATTAAAAGAGATTAAAAGGAATTAAAAAGTTCACCTTTGAGAACCACACCTCCCCCATTCCCCCTCAATGCCAGTACCACCCCTTCCCCTACCCCTATACTCGGAAAATCTCTGCTTATATGACACCATACTAATTAAGGAACACTTGGCAAACCTACATATACATTATACATGTCCTTCAAAATTGAGAAGTCTGAAGTTTGCTAATTTAACAAGGTTAACACAATTTAATTTGTTTCCATTTACAGTGTGTTCAAATCATGTAAACCGAGATTGCTTTGCGATTATCTTCATTTTATCACGTAAGCCAGCGTCGGTAACTCTGTGGGTAACACCGTTTCCTTATAAGCGTAGTGAAGACAATGATGTCGGAGATTTGAACTCCGGTGATGCTGGTATAATAATAATACAAGAGTTAATGCAATGGATCGCATTAGTTGGCCTGACCGTTGTGACAGTTTCTGTGCCTGTTCAATGATTATTATACTGAAATGTAGTAAAATTTTAGTGATCTTATTTGTTTTGAGGGGTCTGACAAAATTAAAATAATTTTCAATTGGAGGGTGACAAGGGAAAACGATGCAAGTACATCTTTCGTAAATTTTTATTCGTGGCTTTGAGAGATAGTGACTTGCATAAGAATTAATTTTGTGACTCGAGGAAGACAAATTTATTGAACTGAGAATTTAACTAAGGTACATTTTGTATCTATCGACTCGCAATGTTAATTTTTATGTGCGTCTTTAACCCTTAAAACCAATAACAAATTTTTTTTAAAATGTACTTGCATCACTTTTCCTCGTTACCCTCCAACTGTGGTTTGGTATTCCATATTTTCCAAGTTACTTTACCTTTTCCATTTAAGTTATTCAAAGTGTTAATGGAGGGTGACAAGGGAAAGTGATATAAGTGGTGCAGCATTTTTCAAAATTTGTGTTCCCTGATTTTGAACGTTGATAACGTGCGTAAGAATTAATACAAAACATTCTTAAATTTTTGGTTAAGAAATTTGCTTTCCTCGAATCAAAGAATGAATTCTTATCTACGTCATTAACTCTGTAAGTCAAGAATAAAATATTTTTGATAAATGCACTTACATCACTTTCCCTTGTCACCCTCCAAATGGTATAAAATATATTAATCTGTTGAGATAATCACACAAACTCTCACTCGTACAAAATCCGTGTATGTATGATTAATAGTTAATACCCCATATTAATTAAACAAATTTACATCAAAATATAAAAAAATTATTAACTAAATTAAATCAATTTTCTAATTTACATTTTGAATGTAACTTTCGAATGGGAATGAATTCATGCTTTTGATTTTCAAATGGACTTAACGTATTAAAAAAGAATTATATTACACTTGTTTAAATTTACAAATCAATTTTAATTAACGCAAAAATTAATATTCCATCATGCAAATCCGGATTTATTAAATGAAAGTTTTTAAAATTATGAAATTTAAAAAAAAATTAGTTTCAGTGTAGCCCCGTGTAGCTCGTAATATCAGTTAATCTTTATTATTTTAATATAAATATGACGTCAGTAAGCAGATAGCAAGTAGTCGATTACAAGACCGCATAAACTGTAATTAATGTACGAGTGTTATTAGATCCGGCTACAATTCCAGTCAAGAAATCTTAAAGAAAAAGTAATTGGAGAACGGCGTTTACAGTTACTGTACATTAGGTACAGAATTCAAAAGAAAAGTAATTATGATTATTGTGAAATACTCTATCTATTCAAATTAGGGTATTTCATTTCCTTTTTAAATGAATAATGGCCATAATTACCTTAATTTACTCAGTATATCTGAAATTAGCCTACTCTGACGAACACACGTGTCTATATATATATTTATGTAAATCCTTGACCCAAACCGAAAAGACTATTCAGCGTATAATAGGAAAAGATAGCGAGGCCTCCTTTCTTTACCTATAATTTCTCTACACTAACAATTCTCTTAGAGAATATAATAGGCCAATTAATATCAGAAGCAAGTAGACTTAATTAAAAAACTACTACAGTAAACAGATGCCTTGAAAGAAAGTATAGAATATAAACCTACTTAATATTAAAACATATTCTGCCAGACAAGTGTGTTTGTAAAACTACAAAATTTAAAAATCACAAAGCTTTGATGTCTTCCAAATTTAAAAGAAAAATTAATTTATAGCAAAAGAGTTTTATTACAGACTTATAGTGGCCTAGAAAGTAGGCTTACTATAATTTAATTTAATTTTAATTAAAATGAAACGAATGCTTAGGGTCACCAGTCTGGGCGGCCAGCCCAAACAAACAATATATAATAAGGTAGATAGAAATGACTTTGTGGTTTTTTGTTAAATTAGAAAAATAAATGAATTATCTGTTCAAAGTGATTAACAATTATGTATACGGTAATTGTGCTATATTACAATAGCTGATTAGCAATACGAAATGGTTTATACAGTATAAGAGTTAAGTAATACAATAATGACAAGAAACGCTAATTTAGGTAGGCTAATGAGATGTACGGTAGTGAATACAGAATAATAAGTAATTAAGCCAATAATAACTGAGGTAATAAAGCACAGTATTGGTACAGTAAACGGGGACCTTTTCCGAAATTTGGACTGTTTCCGATTGTTTTGAAAATTGGATATTTAATGTAGATGTTTACGCTGATTTAAAAAATGTAAGTCTTTTTCTGGAGAAAGGAGCGGTTCAAAAGTTATGTTTGTTATTGTGATTTTGTATTAGGTCAAAAACTATAATACAACTGAAAAATAATACAAGCGTTATTGTATTCTTTAGAAATATTGGCTTATGTCACTTAAGTATTTGTGTGAATAGATTTCGACTGTTATTTTTCTGTCCAGTTAAGTTAATTGAATGCCAGGTTAGGTCAACTAAATGCCCGGTCAGGTCAACTGAATGCCCGGTTAGGTCAACTGTACGGCGTACGCCCTTGATGATTGGTTAGGTTAAGTCGTGATATTGTCGTTAGTTTTAACGAAAATATCACAACTTAAGCTAACCAATCATCAAGGGCATACAGTTGACCTAACCGGGCATTCAATTAACCTAACCGGGCATTATATCCCATACAAAATTACAATAACAAACATAACTTTTGAACCGCTCATTTCTCCAAAAAAAGACTTACATTTTTTAAATCAGCGTAAACATCTACATCAAATATCTTATTTAAAAAAAAATCGGAAACAGTCCGAATTTCGGAAAAGGCCCGTAAACGGATTAGGCAAGTAAAAGTAAAATACATAAATGAGCAAATAAACAAGCGGATACAAATACGGTAAGATAATTGAACACGGTAAAATAATTGAACAGGCCTACTGTAGTCGTAATGAGAAAGTTTGCCGGTTGTTTGGAGACACTTTGAAGATAGCCTATTCACGAAGCTGAGGGTACACTAAACTTATGTAGGCTACGCGGGAGTTGCTTAACACGAAGACAGAAAAGTAGGCTTGTGACCTACGAGAAGGTTGACAGACCTGGGCTTCGAAGGCGGACTGGCCTGCCGGCGAGAGGATGAGTGTTGAGGGCCGGTTAAGACTTGTTGAAAAGGGGGCCAGCGAAAAATCCTGCAGCAGTGATGTTGCTTCTTGCGAGATGAAATTGTAGAGGGGCTTACTTGATGATAGACTTTGTGTATGCTCGACCGGAGCCTTGAAGGACGGAGGGCCACTCTCCGGCAAAGGCCGGAGAGCGGGTGGCGTGACGAGTGGCGTTACTGACGAAGTCGCTGAGAGCGAAGTGTGACGACAAATGCGAGAATAGGGCAAGTGAGAGTGATTTCAGAAAGAACTCGCATTTTTATAGGCCTTGGTGACGTCCTCTGGCTGGCATTTCGGGAAATACCACAAAATCTGTGGTTCCTCCTTGGGCCTGCTCCATGCCCACGTGTTTTGAGTTTTATAGCTTTGTTTACAATTTCCAGCCATGAAACAAACAGGCGAGGAAGAGGAATTTCGTTTGCCTCTACAAACCTATTGAATATACTCAGTAACTGAGCTATTAATCAAAGGTTGAATAAAGGGATGCTACCAAGTTTAACGAACCACCAAATCCATTTAAAAAAAAATTATAAATAGAAAAAGAAAAAATATAAAATCTTCTTATTAGTCATCAGGTTAATAGCAATTATAATTAATGTAGGTACTTACGTATTATCGGGACTACCAAACTGTTTATTATGTATTTTTGCTCTCGTCATTTTCGTTTAAACTAACGAAAATATAACAACTTAACCTAACCAATCATCAAGGGCGTACAGTTGACCTAACCGGGCATTTTCCGTTTTATTTTGTTTTTCGTAGCTAACCGGCTAACGGCGTTATTCTCTCATCCTTAACTTGCCCGAAATGTGACAGTGAGTGCCTAATACGAAAAGATCAGAAGATATTTAGGTGAAATAACCAATATTAACCTGTTAGGTTAACTGAGTGCCCAGTTAGGTCAACTGAGTGCCCAGTTAGGTCAACTGAATGCCCAGTTAGGTCAAATGAATGCCCGGTTAGGTCAACTGTACGCCCTTGATAATTGGTTAGGTTAAGTCGTGATATTTTCGTTAGTTTTAACGAAAATATTCTGTCAAAATTGATGGGTGGGAGATAACCTACAAGTACCAAAGTAAATAAGAAAATACTATATTTTGAGCTTACTAAAAGATTATACAGTTGGCCTAGGGCCTACTCACTAAAAAATGTAGGTCATTTAAAAACTGAAGTTTCAAAGACATGAGTGACTATTTCAAAAGCTACTTTGCTCATATATTGAAAAATTACAAGAATTTATATAAAATTTGTGAAAGAGATCTAAACTTATTAACAATAGGGCCATAATGTGAAAATAAAATATATATATTTCCTTTAAAATGTTTGGAGTCTTTTTTTCCTTTGTTAAGAAAAATATTCAAGATTACTGTTATAGTTCTTGAATACGTCTTCAAAACTTGATGAAGGTATTTGGTGGCATAATTACATCGAGAGACGTTATTTACAGTAAGTGATATACATAATTTTGATCTTATTTCAACAAAGATTCGGTTATAATCGCCAAAATTCCTTTACTAAATCCACACCGTTATCTCTGTGATGAGATTGTCATGTGTCTCCAGACTTTTTTTACGTTGATATATACGTATGTCGCAACCATGCGATCTACCATTGCCATGTTCGGAGTGTATCCATGTTTGTGCCATTAGAAGTTCGCTGAAAGAAACAAATGTTCCTTAATTTCATTTCCTCTCGAAGTACAACCAAGATAAACAACTATTTAGATTGTTTTAGATTTCCATCGGAATTACTCCAACTTTTCCCATTTCTGTCATGGAAATCATAGTAATTAATCTCAACCCCCATTTCCCCACTTATAAATTTCATCAGATTATGCATGCACGTTTGAATGTGGCATGATTTAAATCCTTGTTTGTACTTCCTTACTCATTTACCTTATTTTATCCACAAATGCACGTAATTTATTATTATTAAGTAATATATTTACCTCTTTTGGACCACTCGGTCAAATTTGTACCATTTCCAATAAACGCATTCATAACTTAACCTTACAAAAACCTCGGTCGTTAAGGGGTTAAGTACAACTATAGTTTCACTCACTCTTGTACCAGGGCCGTAAACCCTTCATTGCCGTGTCTCTCTAATTCTTTTTCTCTTATTTCTTCCTCTAATGAATTATACACCAGAATTAATTAAATATAACGCATCACCTGAAGATCAGGGCCCCCAGCCTTCTTTAGTTAGCCTTATAAGGCAAACTAACGAAAATATCACGACTTAACCAATAGTCAAGGGCGTACAGTTGACCTAACGATTGGTTAGGTTAAGTCGTGATATTTTCGTTAGTTAGCTTTATAAGGCTAACTAACGAAGGCTGGGGGCCCTGATCTTCAGGTGAGCCAGTATAACCTATTAATTATGAATTAACTTATATTGTATGAGTTGATGGGTTATGACGTCATAAAGTAAATTAATTCATCTCACATTTTTCATACCTTGAATATTAACTTCTCATACTGACATCTTCAGTATTCAATGTATAATAAATTCTTTCGTATAATATTACAGACAGAATTTATACTGCATAACTTCATAAGCAGGGCTGTGGAGCTGGCACCAAAATCTTAAGCTCCGGCTCCGGCTCCGGCTACAGCATTTTCAAATTTCTGGCTCCAACTCCGGCTCCGGCTCCAGCATTTTTTTATGCCCAGCTCCGGCTCCGGCTCCGGCTCCAGCTCCTCTCACCATATATTAATGATTGATAAATCTCTTGAAATTGTACCTTGCTACTCATAGGCCATAGCAGGCAGCCACACAAAACATTTCATCACCATCACATGATTCATCACTGTAGGGTGGATCGATTTTACATTTTTTTCGATTTCCATATTCTAATAGAGACAAAAACTTGCGCATGCATGAGAAAATAGCCTCTGCAAAATCTTAGCTTAATAGGCAATCATCTTCTGCCCCCGGCAGAGCGATGAAAATCATATTTTAGTAGTCAAAAACGTATTTTTCTTATAATTTTAAAAATATTTCAATATGCATCAAAATTATTCCTAATAACTATAAAGTCGATGAAAAAGACCTCATATGATCGTTTTTCCAAGCGCGTTGTCCTACGTTAATATCTTTTGCCCCCGGCAGCAACGTCAAATGTTGAAAAAATAGGTAATTTATATACATATTTTCAGATCGGCTCTTTGTCTTAAATAATGCATTTATATATTTCCCATAGCATTTATATCGTTGCTTAGGCATGAAATAACACACGCAAAATTTTATGACTCTAGAGTAATATCTTCTGACCCCGAGAAAAGTCTAAATGTGGATTAAAATTACGTTAATGCGATGTTATAAGTACGATAAGTACTAAGTACAGCTCCTCGCTTGCTAATTTTATAAAATTAGCAACCCAGAACTCACCACGAGGAGGTGGCTGTACGTCGAGTTCCACCCTATCCAGCCCCAACCACCCTTCCTTTGGCTGCATGTTGATTTACATACGGTAATCTTTCTTAGAATCAAATCGTCGAATTTTTGTTTGGGAGTGAAGACGGGAGCGGATGAATCCGTCCCTCTCTTCTATTCCACTTACACTGGCAGAGGCTTCGGTTACTAATTTGATGAGTCTCTCGACCGCTTGAGTATAACAAGGGAATAGTGGGATCAGTCCATCAGGCTGGTCTCCCGTCTCAACAAACTCTTTTATTCGGGTATCAGGTATTGTTTTTGTAACGGGGGGTTCGGTCACCTCAGCCGTTTGCCAGTTGATCATTTCGTAATAGTTTTGACTATCGTAGAGCAGCTCAGGCATGGCGAAGGCTCAAATTTCCCCCGCTGGTGATTGTTTTGATCGTGCTTTTAATATTCTTCTCCATCCCAATTCTCTTATGTGTTGCTCGTCGGCATGTAGCATGGAGATCAAAATATTTTCTGGGTGAGCAAAGAAAGAATTTCTACGGAGGACTTTGTTGGCGATTGTTTTAGATCTTTGAGGCATGGTCTGAGAGAGACGCATCATTTCGAAAAAATGTTTTGCGCCCTCAGTGAAACTGGAGTTTTTCTTTATCTTAAACCAAATTGGTGCGTAAACTGTCATAATGAATCGCACAATTTCGTTGAAGGTGCTGGAGGGTTCACTGGTTGAAACATAGAGGCGCAGAAATCTATTTGCTGTTGTCAGCCACCTGGAATGCGCCATCTTACCTGGATTTCGAGCCGCGAGAGCTGAGAGCAGCTACCGCTCGACACTGCTCTGTAGATGCCTAACAAATATTTTTGGTCAGTGCTCAACTCGGCATCATCTATGTCAATGTCGGGAGATGGAATGGCATCGAATTCTGTAATTGGAAGTTTTTCGCAGTCGTTCAGTTGTTTTCCAACTGGTCCAGTAAAGCCCATTGGCCCAGTTGTTTTGCCGTCCAAGTCTTGAATGAGGTGTCGCAGTGATAATTCATTACCGTGTAATAGGCATGTGTGTGTGTGATTTCATGCCTAAGCAACGATATAAATGCTATGGGAAATATATAAATGCATTATTTAAGACAAAGAGCCGATCTGAATATATATATATAAATTACCTATTTTTTCAACATTTGACGTTGTTGCCGGGGGCAAAAGATATTAACGTAGGACAACGCGCTTGGAAAAACGATCATATGAGGTCTTTTTCATCGACTTTATAGTTACTAGGAATAATTTTGATGCATATTGAAATATTTTAAAAATTATAAGAAAAATACGTTTTTGACTACTAAAATATGATTTTCATCGCTCTGCCGGGGGCAGAAGATGATTACCTATTAAGCTAAGATTCTGCAGAGGCTATTTTCTCATGCATGCGCAAGTTTTTGTCTCTATTAAAATATGGAAATCGAAAAAAATGTAAAATCGATCCACCCTATTCATCAGGCTACTTTTTAAAATTTAGACCAAAGCCTGTTGCAGCTATTAATCTAAATTCTAATGACTATAGCTATGCCTTTGTGGCTTTTTTTTATCATTTATTAATAATAATATTACCTACACCTTTCATGACAAAAAAAAATGTTTTACAAAAAGACAAAAAAAAAAACTTATTCGTTTGTATTATAGAATGTTTATTTGGAAAATGTAGCCTTTTAAAAAAATTAAAATAATTTTTATTACTTTTTATACATCTTCATTACATGCCTGTCCTCAGAAATAAAATGGCTTCTGCTAAGTCATCCTTCATTGATGCTCTTAAATCAGATTTCACTATTCTCAATGCTGAAAAGAGGCGTTCTACACTGACTTGTGTGGGTGGTAGAGCTGATACAATACTAGCTACATTCCTTATAATCTTTGGATATAAGGGTATGACATCGTCAACTGTCAGTTTAGAGGAGCGGTTGTATTTTTCTACTTCCTTTAATTCAGAATAGAATTCTTGCTTGAATTTGGTTATTTTCATCTGTGGAGGATTCTTTAATTCTACTTTGAGACGTTTTGCATTTGATCTATCTATTCTGTCCAAATATTTTGTGAAATCTTCCTCATCATTTGAAGAGGATGATTGGTTGGTAATGCTGCTATCTTCTTCATTCTGGGCGTCTGGTTTTTCAGATACCAGCTTTTCCATGCGCAATGCAATGTCATAGAGGGCCTCTTTTCCTTTAGCTTTTTGATCTTCATTTAATAGAACTCTGTTCATTGGGTCTATGTAAACAGCAGCTAATACAATTGCATTTTCTAATAGTAATACCTCTCTTTTCTTCATCGAAGAAACAATTCCCTCAGCAAGTAGTCCTCCTGTTTGATTGAGACGAAATATTAATTCTTTCCATGTCAACAAGAATTCACCAGAAGTTAATTCTTCTGTTTGAAGCTTTTTAGTGACAGCAAAAGGGTAACGAAGCAGAACTTCTGATTGGGTCAATTGCATCCATTCATTTTCAGTTAATGAGACATTTTGATTTGCCAGGTCTTCAAGATGTGGTTTCAGATCAAGCAAACGCTTAATCATCAAATAGGTGCTGCCCCACCGAGTATCTTGATCTAAAATAGCTCCCATCCTGAATGTTTCTTCACAATGGAGTCTATTTTTGGTGTTCTGGCTGCAGTGGCTACCTGTCTGAACTTGCTGATCATAGTTGCTACATGTCGTTCTTTTAATCCATCCCTTATCGCTAACTGCAATGTATGCACAACACAGCGCATGTGTTGAATATGAGATAGCATAGTGGCTTCTTCAGCAATATCATCTAGAAGTTCATCATCTTGTTCTGTCACTATCATTTCATTTGCAGAATCAATTTCAGAAATGTCATCTTCATTTTCCATTATTTCATTAGTAACTGTCCCTCTATTTAGTTTTTCAATAGTGCTTAGCATATTCGAAGCATTGTCAGTGACAATACATAGAACTTGTTCTTTTTTTATTTTTAAATCTTGTAAGACAGTTTCGACTAACTTAGAAAGATATTCACTGGTGTGATGTGCATGTGTATTCCTTACTGCCAGTGTCCGAGTCACCTTTTTATTGTTGTCATCTATATATCTCACATTAATGGCAAAATAATGAACTCTATGGCGAGTGCATCCATCCATTTTGAGGAACACAAAGCGCTCCTTAAGAGTTCTTTGAAGTTCCTCCTTTTTGTGTGTGGCATCTTCAATCACAATCTTTCTAATGCTATTTCTATCCAAAGAAACTTGGGGTTTACTGGCCATTTCTCCATTAAGACCTAAAAAAGCTGGTGTTGAGAAAAAAGATAAAGGTATACTATTTTTTACCACCATTTCTATGATGTACTTCTTGAATTTATCTGAGGTCATATTTACAGTAACTTTATTACTAGGAAAGAAACTTGTTAATGGTGACATTTGCAATTGTCCCCCAGGACAAATTTTACTTTTAGTTGAGGTGGATGCTTGACTTGCTTCACTGTCTTTCTGATTAACAATTTCTAAAATTTTTGGATGAAATCGTTGTAGATGTCTTTTTAAATTTGATGTCTTGCAAGTCTGGGTTGGTACTTTTGTATCATAGCTTGTACAAGAACTAATTTTAGTTTCACATAATTGTTCATCATTATTTTCTTTCTTACAGTGACAAACGAAATATTTCCATCTGTAGAAACTGTGAAGTATTCAAATAATGCGGACTTTGTTTGACTTTGAGATCTAGTTGTCATTATGAAAGGGCTCAAAAAAAGAAGAATGAAACTTAATATTTTCAATTTTTAAAAATTAAGCTTACTAGTTTAAGTTTCTAAAAATTAACACATTTCCTGAAAAAAATTAAGTCCAATTAGAAATCATTCAAAATAAAAAAAAATAGCATAAAAAAGTTTGTATCTAAATATGAACTCTTTGTATTGGGCTGGAGCCGGAGCTGACACATTTTTTATCAGCTCCAGCTCCAGCTCCAGCTTCCCAAAAATAACTGGCTCCAGCTCCAACTCCAGCTCCACTCACCAAAATTGCTTCAAGCTCCAGCTCCTGGCTCCGGCTCCAGCTCCAGCTCCACAGCCCTGTGCATAAGTCATTATTTTTATGTTGTATCTTGTCTAACACATATTATGCAGTATAAATGTTGTCGGACATGTTCATTCATACATTAATGTTCTTTCTTGAATTGATTAATATTAAATCAGTAGCTTTCTGGAATCACTTTAACATATTGCTTCCCAGGAACCTCTCTTTAACATATTGCTTCCCAGTGTTAATCACTTTAACATATCGCTTCCCAATAACACAATCAATTACAATTACAGGTACTTGTGGGTTATCTGTCGCCACTTTTTAATATTTTTTTTATTTATTTATTTTTATATATTAAGAGAAGAGGATTCTTTATACTGTACGGCATTGACGATTGGTTAGGTTAAGTCGTGCTAGTTTGGTTAAATCAAAAACTTTTTAATATTTTTTTTATTTATTTATTTTTATATATTAAGAGAAGAGGATTCTTTATACTGTACGGCATTGACGATTGGTTAGGTTAAGTCGTGCTAGTTTGGTTAAATACCGTTTTATTTAACCAAACTAGCACGACTTAACCTAACCAATCGTCAATGCCGTACAGTATAAAGAATCCTCTTCTCTTAATATATAGGGTGAACCAAATGTAGGTGGACAGTAAATGATAACGTTTATTTTGAGAATACATATTTAATTTTTTTGTATCTATAATACAAAATAAAATTTAAATAAATTTAGTTATAATATTTAATATAATATAACACAAACACCATAGTTATAATATAATATAACACAAACAGTATTCAACCTACTGTCCACCTACTTTTGTCACTATAAAAATAAATAAATAAAAAAATATTAAAAAGTGGCGACAGATAACCCACAAGTACCCAATTACATTACAATAGTTTATAATATTTAGAGATTAGCTAGTAGAGAAAATGTAAATTTATGGACAACTTAACTTAGTATGCTTTGGGATCTTTTCCGTTTGACTGCCGCCATTGAAACATAATTAAACTTTTTGTACTTTGTATTTTAACTGAAATGTCTTGATGATACAAAATAAGTTACTTTATTTCCCCTTCAAATTTTGTTTCTTATAAACAATTTTAATTGCTTTCAAGATCCATGCTTAATTTTTAAGTTTTAATCGTGTACTCAGAAAAATAAGGGGATCACCTGAAGATCAGGGCCTCCAGCCTTCTTTAGTTAGCTTTATAAGGCTAACTAACAAAAATATCACGACCTAACCTAACCAATCGTCAAGGTCGTACAGTTGACCTAACGATTGGTTAGGTTAGGTCGTGATATTTTCGTTAGTTAGCCTTATAAGGCTAAGTAAAGAAGGCTGGGGGCACTCACCTCTTATGTTTCAATGGCGGCAGTCAAACGGAAAAGATCCATGCTTTGCCATTTTTTGTAAATGTAAAATATTTGGATCACCTGAAGATCAGGGCCCCCAGCCTTCTGTAGTTAGCCTTATAAGGCTAACTAACGAAAATATCACGACCTAACCTAACCAATCGTTAGGTCAATTGTACGCCCTTGACGATTGGGAAGGTTAGGTCGTGATATTTTCGTTAGTTAGCCTAAATTACGAACCTCTTTCTAACCAACCAACCTTTCTCTTTTTAAAATATTGCTTCCCAGTGTTAATCACTTTAACATATTGCTTCCCAGGAGGGATCACTTTAACATATTGCTTCCCGAATGCTTTGGGAAGCAATATGTTAAAGTGATCCGCTTTCTGTTTGCCGTTATCATTTATTAATTTTTAGCTACAACGTAAATTACTCTATTAAATTATTCTTAATTATTCTTGAATTATTTATTCATTTATTTATTCATTCACCTACCTATTACCTATTAATCTATCAGCCCATATCTACTTGTGCTCATCCAGTTTACGTACGCAACCCACTCCGGAACATTTGTGTACTTTCTGTATTCATACCTGTCTGTTTGTTCATGACTGTGTACGTAACTGTCATTACATGTAATTACGTTCAAGTGTATAACTTGTGCATTGCTCCTCCAGCTAGTCTGTGAACGCTGAATTGTTTCCCTTCCCTAATATGTCACTACTGACGTAAGTGCTCAAGTTTCACTGAATATAGTGGACTCAGGCTTCAGTGTCTGAACACCTCTCTCTCTCTCTCTCTCTCTCTCTTTCATACTTCGTCATAATCAATGTTGTATGTTAAATTTATATGATTTACTGTATGTGTCCTATGCTAATTCTGTTTTGTTTCCAATTACTTTTCCTTCCCACGCCCTTAGCTAATGGTAGGTACTCGTGTAAAGTTAAAATCCGACCCCAAATTAAAATTTAGAATAATTGTTACAATAATATACAATAAAAGTTAAGAAATATTGTTTAAATTCATTTAAACCATGAAATAACGAATAATCATTTGTATTCTAAAAATTTCATACATTATGTAGACTACTTAATGATGAAGTTACGTTATTATTACTATTAATATAATATTACTATTACTATTACTCTTACAGAGTGTGTAATACACTAAGTATTACAAATATACTCTGTGTACAACCCGACATTGTGTCGAACCTAAGGAATGTACACTCTGTAATACTATTTCTTACTTATATTTCTTTATTTTTTATTTTTCTAAGTTTTATATTTGTTGAATTTGAGCTGACTGTTAAGAATTCCTTAGGTCTCCAGCTGAAGGGAGAACTTAACCTTGAAATTGCATTCCCCCTAAATTTATACTCTCTTGGTTCTTTGTGATGTAAATTAAATTATTCCTGCCTCAGTCCTAATTTGATAAAGAGCTGTTCAAATTCATGCTTTTGCCCTCATTTGATAAAGAAATACTTAATTTCTCTACCTGACCATCAGTGGTATAATTGAGGCCTATTTAATTCATTTCAATTGACTTAAGGTAATTCACTCGGTAAAATTTCCTCTTGCCTTCTGCGTCTTCTCCTGTAGAAGTTACTGAATAAACGTCTTGAAGAGTGAACTGAGACTCGCATGAAAAATATTTTGTTTCCATAAGTCCGGTAGTATGGGCGCATCGAATATGAGCGCAACTGCATTGGAACATTACAACATTGCAAAGGGTAGGGCAAGTGCTAAGGAGTGCCAGTGTCATAGCTATGAGGTTTATGGTGTCACACCACCAAAGCGGTAAAAAATTGAAAGGGTATTGGAAAATAAATAAAAACAGCTTACCCCAAAAGGTAGAAAATTGAATATAGCCTAACCTATAGGGTAATCTAACCTAACCTAGCCTAACCTATAGGGTAACTTAATCTAACCTAACCTGGAGTAATAGACAACGATACCCCGGCTCATTTGGAAAATAAATAAAATAGCCTACCCCAAAAGTAGAAAATTGAATATAACCTAACCTAGCCTAACCTGGAGTGATAGACAACGATGCCCCGCCTCATTTTGAAAATAAATAAAAAATAAAATTAAAAATGGCCTATCCCATTAACCTAACCTAACGTAACCTAACCTAGCATACATATAATGAAACAAACTATAAGAATATGGCTTGTTTCCAGACTCGCAATGGACAGCGACAACGGCTCCGTGATTCCGGGTGTCGAACCCTTTCCGGGAACAACACCCCGCCTCATTTGGAGTAACAGATAATTATTAACCTCATTTGTTGTAGGAGATAACTGATATCGTTCATCAATCTCTATAACTCGTAGACAGTGTTTTTCTATGCACAATCAATCCTTTCATTATTATTTTTATATGTTATATAGACATAATTGAATAAGGGTTAAATAAAACGCATCTGTACACTTTGTTTATTAACATTATTTTTAGTAAACTTACAAACAATCACAAATTTAATTACACTTTTCATAGTTTTATTACATTATTTGTTAACATCTGAAGACGCTATTTCTTTGTGAGTACGTTGAATTCGCAAATAATTCTAGAAATAAATAAAACATACTCTGTCGTTTATTTAAACAAACAAAGAAACACTTTAATACAGTCACTTCTAGAGGTGTTTCACGATGTTAATTCTCCCGAGCTCTAGGTGTTAGTAGCAGCATTTAATTCAACAGTCAAACCAAAAGTAGTAAAACAGTTAGAGCTGAGGAGTTGAAGTATTTTATATAAGTGCACAGATTCTTAGAAATGAGAAAAGTGAATTGTTTAGTTATGTTTAATGAAAATCTGCACATTATTTGTGTTAGTGAGGTATAGCTTAGTGAAACAGTATTCAATGACACTAAGCGGAGTTAAATGGTTGAACAGTACGTGTTTATCAGAGAATGGAGGTTGGTTCTGACTTGTTATATTAAGAATTAATTACATTAGCTCAGTATGATAATATAAAATCATACATCAAAGTAGAAACAATGTGATAAGAAATATAATAACTCAACTATCATAATTAGGAAGTCTTTATTGTGTGGAGCAGGAAAATAGCTAAACCGAAAATAAAATAAAAAAGTCATAACAACCTAGTGGTTTAGGTAGGTTAGGTTGGGTTAGGTTGCATTAGGTTGGATTAGGTTACCCTATAGGTTAAGCTATATTCGAGTTTCTACTTTTGGGAGAGGCTATTTTTATTTATTTTCTAAATGAGTCGGGGTATCGTTGTTTATTACTCCAGGTTAGGCTAGGTTAGGTTAGATTACCTTAGGCACCCCTAAACTTCCTGGCTATGGTACTGGCAATCCCCCTATCCCCTTACAATGTTGCAATGTAATTGCACTCATATTGGACACCCATACAACTAGTCCTAATTATTAATTTTGTGGTCAAATTCGTTTGTACACTGTACAGTCAAGTAGCATGACCAGTGGTGTAGTGCTAATAAAGAAGTGAGGGAACGCATTTTGAAAGTGTTACTCAGATGCGGGGGGGAGAATGGCGAGCGCGGCGAGCCCATACAGCTGGGGGTCCGGGGGCACTGTAAGCCCCCCGGAAATCTTTTGAAATCTGACCAATTTCAGGGATATTTTGAGGTCATATGCACTGGATATTAGGATATTCCAAGGTTGAAGATGCAGTATTTCCAGTGTCATTAGATGTACGACATCCAGTACGATCAATAAAAATAGTTAACAACTGGAATGATTAACTAAAAAAAAGTAACAACTGGTACGCCGTGGTGACTGTTTCACCAGATCTTTATAGGCTAGCATTGCCTCAGTCGAAGCTAAAAGAAATGACGCAGTTAATGATTTTTCATATTTCTTCTAGGGGGGAATTAAAATTTCATGACGTTAGAGATTTGTAAGTTCGGATTTATTTGAAATAGAGGGTACGCCGTTCCGTCTACCAAAAAAAGTAAGGGAGCGCCGTTCCCACGCGTTCCACAGCACTACACCACTGAGCATGACCGAAAAATGGGAGAGTCAAGAATGTTGCAATGCAATGTTGCAAGGGGATGGGGGATGTCGCAAACGGGTATGCAACAAAGGGGGTATGCAATGAAGGGGAGGGGGTTATGCAACAAATTAATGCTGCAAAGGGGGAGGGAAGGAGATTCGGGGGGAGAAGGGAGGATGACCTCCCTCCAAAAGGGTAACCTTAACCTAAGAGAGGGAGAGAAAGGAGAAGGAGGAGGGTCTTTGGGGGAGAAGGTGAGATGTCCTCACCCCCCCCAAAGGGAAACCTAACCTAAGCCTTAACCTAAGAAGGAGAGAGAGAGTTCTGTATTCCACCGGAGTCCGACGCATTAGGAGCGTCCAAGGGCAAGGGGCCAAGCAGCTGTTATATAGAGGGTCGTGAGTTGCCAGATATCACTTATTTATATATGCAGGGGTTATCAGAGAACACTATATAATTTAATTTATTTATATATAGATCAGTTGCCATTTATTGTTTTTATTTATTTATATAAGGAGGGTTACCAGTTATTGTTTTTAATTTAATTATGTTCGGGTATACCTTATTAGGCTGAGTTGTCAGATATCACTATTTATTTAATTAATGCATATATTCTTGACAGTTGGTTTAGAAGTCCGTCAGTCGGTTTAGAAGGCGTAATCAGCCATTTGGTATACATATAAAAATAATAATTTCGTTTATATATACAACCAAAAGAATTAAATAAAACACCATTACATTCATTCTGTTTATTTAGACGAATTATTGGAATCAATTTCATGAAATATATATAAAATAAATACACAATCCCATACAAACGATGGAATATACTCATATATTGATCAAAAAATAAAAAAAAAATAATATAAGAAATACAAAACGATGGAGTATAACCATCAATATAACAGTACAGGAGTATATATATATATATATAATTATATATATATATATATAATTAAATATATTGAAAATAAATATACATCAAAATACATACACTTTATCTTCTACTGCGCTTAACTAAAATAAAAAAATAAAATAAAAAATAATATAAGAAATACAAAACGATGGAGTATAACCGTCAATATAGCAGTACAAGATATATATATATATATATTATATATATCGTAAAGAACGACGCTTGTAGGAGAACATTCCGCACAAGATGAGGAGGGAGAACGAACAAATGAAAAAATGAGGTAACCACCCGGGAATCGAACCCGGGATCTTCCGATTGCCGGTCAGATATGATAACCACTACACCATGGTCCTCACTCAATCAGAAGTCGTAATTCTCCTACATACGCGCAGAAACCAATGCCCCGAGGGGGGCACCTCCCGCATGCCGTGGTTACCTCATTTTTTTCATTTGTTCGTTCTCCCTCCTCATCTTGCGCGGAATGTTCTCTTATACAAGCGTCGTTCTTTACGTTAATTATACTGCGTGTTCTTTGCAGTTGAAATGTATATATAGGTGCGGCATGCGGGAGGTGCCCCCCTCGGGGCATTGGTTTCTGCGCGTATGTAGAAGAATTATGACTTCTGATCGAGTGAGGACCATGGTGTAGTGGTTATCATATCTGACCGGCAATCGGAAGATCCCTGGTTCGATTCCCGGGTGGTTACCTCATTTCTTCATTTGTTCGTTCTCCCTCCTCATCTTGCGCGGTATGTTCTCCTATACAAGCGTCGTTCTTTACGTTAATTATACTGCGTGTTCTTTGGTTGAAATGTGTATCTATTATATATATATATATATATATATATATATATATATATATATATATATATATAATTATATTAATTAAATATATTGAAAATAAATATACATCAAAATACATTCACTTTGTTCTACTGCGCAAAACACTAAACTCACACGTAATCGAGTCTACAGTCACATCATTATTGCTTTGCGGTAATACGGCTTAACATTATTTCACCGCTCAAGTTATAGGGATATCTATACTCTATGCAAATGGCCTTCATATCGTTCAATACTATTTTTATGACCACTTTACATTCGGTTGGCAAGTTATCTTTAAACACGACTAGAATACATTCAAAAGCACTCACAAAGAGGTCATCGTTAGCCACAACATCATTATTAAATACAAGTTTATAAACACTCCTTCCCAATCGAGGGTTTATTCTTACCGACCCGAGCTTTTCAATCGTGAACTCTTCTTCACACTGCATAGCGGCAGTTGAAATAATCTTCTAAGTCGTTACGGCAGCTGCTCATTACATAAAGAAATAGTTCTTCAGGGTGAACGGTGTAGGTGAGCTCAGCCCTGTACCACTCAAGTGCTTTGTACCAAAGTTCATGATATTTCAAAGAGTCTAAACTTTTTAAATAAGCATCCAGCTCTAGACCATTCTCGCCTTGTTCAGTCCTACACTCGGAAAACCCAATGAGCAGAGCGGTGTATGCGTATTCAAGAACCAATCAAAATAAAGCATATCCGTAATACGCGCATCTAATATAGGCTTTAGCTTGCGGAATCCGACGATTTCAAACATTCTGTTGGGGGTGAATCGGTTTCGCGTAGGGACAAGAACGTTATTATCAGATGCATTCTTCCACATCAGTCGTATATCAATGCATGGCTGATCGTTATTTATACACAACGTACAAACAACAGCATATGAGGGGGTATCACTAACCTGCTCTTTTCTTGTACCTACACCTGCAGGAATTTTATAACGATCCTCACTCCACTTCTCAACTACCACGAAGATTCTATTCATCTCCTCAACACTTAAATAAACAACATTCCGTTTGTTTGCTTGTCTACAAGTCGTTTCCAGTACATAGTTAATGGCACCGGTTTCACGCCTGAACACGCGCAATGACTTCGTCACGGACACATCGTACACGGCATTGAGAATGCTTCTCAAAGGAAGTTCCATCGTATTCGAGGAGCGCACGTCCAGTCGGTTCAAGCTCTGAGATGACTATGAGCAACAGGTGAGCGGATCGGCTCGACGGGAGGAGTGAGTCACACCATAAGCTGATGAAACGTGTACGGACGGCGTTGTTCCAACGTGAATACTTGTATCTCATTATAGTGGGTAGGTGTTTTGAGAAATTTTCCGATACATGAAGCAATACCGGTTTTAATGTTTTATCACTCCCACTCCCCAGAATACGCACTAGACATTTTTGCATAGGGGGATTTTCACGAGCTAAATATATTTTATTTACACTCCGGCGCACTATTTGAGAGAAACATATGCCCATATTTTTCCTTTTTGCTTAGCATGCGATACTTATCTTTAAATTATGTTAAATACTCACGCAGACCTTTAGCCACAACCTCACTACAAATCTCTTCATGATATATATTAATGTAGTGGTAAAATACTTAAGTTTCTCCATGATAACAAGATTTACATTCTCAGTGGCAGGGTACGAGTACTCGGTATGATGCAACATTACATAATATCGCTTGTCGCACCACTCATCAACAAGACTCACTAACCATATCCGTTGCTTCTCTTCTGCACGTGTTGTTTCTTCCACTTCATGGTATATATAAGCTTTTATAAAGTTTAGTCCTACAACATAGTTCAATACATCACTTGTACCATGAAATCCTGTAATGCTCTCGCCAGAATAGCCATAGAGTATTTGTACCTCTTGTTCCTTCGCACGATTCAAGGTAGCCTTAAAAGTATCAAAGGAGGGTGGAATAGGGAGCCATTCAGTAACCTTATCTTCACACTTTGCCGAATACCACTTCATAAACGTCGAACACGCAATATTAAAGTTAACCATTACTATTTTTCGTCTACGTGGGGAAATGCACGTCTGAGACCCAGGTCTTGCAGCGGTCAATTGAGCAGGCAGGGAAAAGATATGCCCAGGTAGTAGGTAGCAGGAGTCACGTGGCCGATCATACAAGTGGGCGGAGCTAAGAACTTTTGACTGTATATACACACACACACACACACACACCACACACACACACACACACACACAGAGGAGAAAGTGAAACGCTAATTGAAACACGATTTATTTAATAAACGAAATATTCAAGGTGTGTATATATACAGTATATATATATATATATATATACACGTGCAATAAACATATCGTTAACAATAGACATATCAAAGATTATGATATCCAAAGGGTACGGTATCATAGGTACCAGGCACACGGTAACGTTTCCTATAGGTGCTACGGCACACGTTTGTACCCCTAAGTTCATTCACGCCCTCAGCTTCTGCGCCCGAAAATTGTGGGTACCTACAGTGAGTTGAGGCGGCAGGTCGTCCTCATCATCATCCAAGCACACTAGATCCTTCAACGAATCAAAGTTAACGACCCGCTGATTCGCCTGGTTGAGCGTGATACCCTTAGCCTTCACGATATATTTCATATCCTCCCCCCACCCTCACCCGTACCCCATAAGTTTTTGGCCCTGTTGAGACAAAAGAGTCGGCGTATGCGATGTCTCCACACTCATCCTTGATCTCATCAGTTAACTCTCCGAGGAATTCACCAATAGGAGTCATGTATCCACCCTCCCTCGCACTGTACATTAAATGATTAATTTTTCCTTTCCAATGACAGCCAGTTTTTAGTTCATTGGTAAGTTCATCCATGTATTTACAGAAAAGATAAGGTGATAATACACCTCCTTGCGTAACACCATTAGTTACCTTAAAACCTGGTGATACAGTGCTTTTCCATCTTACAAACATGGTCAGCTCTGTATACCAGAATGCAAATATCCTAAGTATATAATTGGGAACCCCTCAACACAAGAGTTTCTTGAAAAGTTTGTGATGGTTAACTCTATCAATTGCTTTTGACGCATCCAAAAAACAGGAATATATATTGCTACTTAACATCTTGTACCTTACGACGGCTTCCTTTAGCATATAAATACAAATGTCAGTACCATGTTTCATTCTAAAGCCGAACTGAATGTCATAAGCCTGCAAGCATGTACTTATCCTATTATAAATGACATATTCTAACACCTTAGAAAGTATACTGGCAAGTGCTATTGGCCTATAATTATTCTTATCGCAGATACTAGCACCTTTATTTTTAACAAATAGAGAATACTTCCAACTGTTGCAGACCGGTGCTCCACTCCATAGAGAGGTAGAGGATGCAGCCCACTCTGCCGGAAAGGGGTGGAAGATGAAAAGAAGTAAAATAAGAACGCATTACAAACCATGCAACACATTCTTAACTCAAACACTATCATACCATGCAAACTACAGACATGAAATGAAAAGAATTACAGACATGCAAATAAGGAGAGAGAGAAAAAAAAAAGAATAACAAAAAGTGGGTTAGTTTACGCTACGAGCTACATCTAAGTTCGTGTTAGTCTTTTTTTTTTTTTGCTAGCATATCACACGCTGGCATGTCACAAGCTGGCATTAGTCGTCAACAGACTCATCCCCGATCATCACCCCCAGAGCTCCTGTTACTAATTGTTTTATTATTATATTAAACAACGTTAATATTTTTAAAATGCCTATCTAAATGGTTCTTAAACACATTAACGCTGGTAGAGTTCACGACTGACGCGGGAAGATTATTCCAGGTACTTATGTATTAACGGGGGGCCATCACATATTGATGATTGGTTAAGTTGTAATATTTTCGTTAGTTGAAAATTTCTAATACATCATATTTTTTAAATAGCAATAAATAGCAATTATGATGTATTAGAAATTTTCAACAAACGAAAATATTACAACTTAACCTAACCAATCATCAATATGTTGTGGCCCCCCCCCGTTAATACGTAAGTACCTTATTCCATTTATCAATTACTTTAAACGTAAAGAAGTTTTTAGCGATATTAGTAATGAAACGTCTGCCACGCAACTTAAATCCGTTATTACGAGTATTGCTATTATCGAAAGTGAACAGTTTATCAAAATGTACGTTATCGATTTTATTAACGATTTTGAAAACTTCAATAAGGTCCCCCCTTAATCTAGTTTCGAGTGAATGCAAGTCTAACTCTTTAATCCTATTTTTATAAGGCTTGTTGCGCAATGACGGAATTAGTTTCGTGGCACGACGCTGAACCCTTTCTAACCTATCAATATCCTCGCGCAAATACGGGCACCAAAAGTGAACGGCATATTCTAAATGAGGCTTGACTAGGGACTTGTAAAGGGGCAATATAATATTCTTCGATTTAAATTCGAAATTAGGCGCTTATGAAGCCTAACATCCTATTAGCTTTTGCGCAAGACTCCAGGCACTGGTTCCTAACTTTTAAATCCTTAGATACGCGTACGCCTAAATCTACTTCCTCGTCAACGCTCGCTAACTCTCTATCATCCATCGTGTAGTGTAATTATTATTACGAGAACCTATATGCAAAACTTTACATTTGTCTACGTTAAATTGCATCTGCCACTTATCCGTCCACTCCATAATCCTATTTACATCGTCTTGGAGCCTATTTCTAACGTCCCCGTTAACAACCTTACCGCCTATTTTAGTATCGTCCGTGAATTTTGACACGTTACTAGTCAATCCTACATCTATGTCGTTAATGTAAATTAGGAATAGCAATAGGCCTAACACTGAACCCTGTGGGACACCGCTACCTACATCCAACCACCCCGATTCACTACCATTAATAACGACCCTCTGTCTCCTAGCACGAAGCCATTCCTCTAACCAGTTAGCTACCTGACCGCGTATACCGTGCGCTTTAACCTTCGCAATTAATCTTCTATGCAGAACTGTATCGAACGCTTTTTTAAAATCTAAATAAATAACGTCAGCCGCTCTATGCCTATCGTATTCGCGCACTATTTCGTTATAAAATTCTAACAAATTAGTTAAACAAGATCTATGGCGTCGAAACCCATGTTGACTACTATTGATCAAATCGCGACTTTCTAAGTGATCGATGATACGATCCCTAACTACGGATTCCAAAAGTTTACCGACAACTGACGTTAAGCTAATGGGCCTATAATTGCTAGCTACTGTGCGGTCGCCTTTTTTAAAAATGGGTGTGACGTTAGCTAATTGAAGTCTTCAGGAATAATCCCCGTTTGCAGTGACTGATTAAAATCTTCGTTAAGAGGCCTACGATAACGTCTTTCAAATCTTTCAGATGTGTAGGATAAAACGCGTCAGGGTCTGGAGCCTTGCTAACTTTTAGCCTATCGATATAATGCGCAATCTCACCCTCGTAAACAGTTATTTCATCCAAAATAGTCTCGCTGCTAAATGACGATATCATCCACATCAGGGACATTATTGACGTCTTCTACGGTAAAAACTGTCGCAAAAAAGTTATTAAAAATACCCGCCTGAGCGTCGGAAGCCAAGGCGCCATTAGCGTCCACGAAAGGGCCTGTATTATCTTTATCGGCTTACGATTATTCACGTAATCGAAAAACTTTTTGGATTATGTTTACTATCCGCAGCTATAAGTATCTCTAAATTACGCTTAGCATTCCTAACTGATCTTTTAACCTGACGTCGAAGCTCGATATATCTATTAACGTTAGCTACCGTGCCATTGCGCTTATTAAGTCTATACGCTCTGTTACGCTCATTTATGAACTCGCCTATTTCCCTAGTCCACCACTTGGGCCTACCATGATTTCTAGCGCGCTTGGGCCTACGAGGAATACACTCCCTTTCGATACTCACGAAACTATCTTTAAACGCCTCCCAATGCAAATTTGCGTCATTACCCATAAATAAGTTATCCCGGTCCTACTCTCATCCTATCCGCAAAACCATCAAAATTGGCCCTACTACGAAAATCAGGGACTTCTATTACGTTACTATCCTTAGTGTTTTCTATCAATAGCTTAAACCTAATAATTTGATGATCACTACATCCTAAACTCTCGCCTCCTTCTAAACTTCGACTATATTTTCGCCGTTCGTCATCACCACGTCTACACTATTGTCACCGCGCGTTGGTTCGGTAACCATCTGTCGTGACTTTGGAAGTGATGATAGAAACAGCGTTGACAAAATTGAAGTTAAAAATCGTGAACCAAAGGTGGAATGATGAAATTGGAAAAGATTGGGTTGAAACAACGCCACCAAACGTTAAATTTTGTGATAATGTTCTAACTTATCCCGTTGTTGATTGCTGTAGAAGGGGTCCTTGGGAAGAGTGCGCTCGGGACAGATTAAGATTTCAGAGACGAATTGAGGAAAACTGAATCTAGTTTAATCCCTGTATTAAATCCTGAATATCGGCGAAAAGTATTTAATAGATTGCAATCTTTAGAATGATTTCTTTTAAGTTATTTTGTGATATTTAAAATATTCCACTTTTTCACTACCTATTGGACTCCATTGTATGAAGCTTATAAATGCATTGGAATTTATTATCGCTAAAGCAAACTACTCGAGTAATTCCATTTGTGTACATTTACATTCTTTTAGACTAGTTAAAAATGTATTTTTCGCAAAATGTATGTTAGTTTTTAATAATTATTTTAATATCTGTTATACAATTGCGGTAAAAGGTTCGTCAGAAACAAATAGCATTTAAAGCCAAAAGTTTACGAATTAGTAAATTTTGTACCTTTGTTTTTAATAAAAATAGTGTACATTTTTCAAAATAAAACTAAAATGAAAAGTGATTTTGCTTATTTTGATGTTATGTATATAAATATTTATTTATTTCTCGGGAAACTTTTAATTGCTGTAACTTTACCTTTCATTTGAAATTATGTAGGTTTCCAGTTTATGTATATATAGGCCACCTAATAATAACAATATCAATAGCCTTTAATTCACTTGGATAACATGTTATGCTAGGTCCATAAATCGATTGCCATAGTTGCGGGTGACTTCAACATCATTTTGCAATCCGAAGCAATCTCTCAGAAATGTTTAAACTTAATGCATTCTTTCTATCTTAGTCACATTATTACCAAACCCATCGAATCTGCATCTATGGTAATCAAATAACAGAATCTACGATTGATAATATATTTGTAAATAGCAATGCCCTCGTAAATTCTGGAATTATAACCACAAACATCAGTGATCTTTTTCCTACTTAAGCTATATACAACATTGTTCAGGTTAAAACAACCAAGTGATTACAAAATATTCTCAGAGATTAACAAAAGAAAATTTACTGGGGGCTGTAGAAAATATTCGATTTGACTGTAACGATCTATGATAGAGGGTTGCATTTTTGGTACGAACGTACCAGAACTGGTACTTTCAACCCCTCCAAGTACGTTTGGAACGACTTTGAAAAATTCTGGTACTATTTAGTGACTCAGTCCTTTTGAAATTTGCTTTGTGTGTATATCTATGTTCAAGCGAAATTTTCATGGTGTTGTTAAGAGTTATCTTTAAATTAGAAGCTTTAGAAATTGTTTTTCAAGTTAACCCCTTTACAATGAGTGGCAAAAGAAATGTAGAAGATAAATCTGATGATTCAGATAATAATAATAATGGTAAAGAGAGACCACCTAAAAAAGCACGTTATCCTTGCGATGACCATAAATTCCAAGTTAAGTGGTTACGCGAAGAAAGATTTAAATCCTGGGTATGCAGAAGTAAGAACAATAATGACAAAACATTTTGCCTTGTTGCAAATGCGAATTGGCAGGTAGTGTTACATTACTTGAAAGGCATAAGAAAACTGTAAAACACTTGAAAAATATGAATTTGAAAAGGCAATGTAAGAAGGTGATGAAATATTTGGAACCTTCTGTGTCTCCCTCATTTGAGAAGCAAGTTGCGTCCTCAGAATTGAAACTCTGCACCTTTATTACAGAGCATAATCTGACAATTGCAATAATGGACAATTTACCTGGACTTGTTGTAAATGCATGTCCAGATTAAAAAATTGCAAAAGAAATTAAACGTGCTAGGACAAAGTCAACAGGTATTTTTCGGAATGTTATGGGTAATACTTACTTTGCAAATCTTGTGTCACAGTTAAAGACCACTAAATTCCCTTTGATCATCGACGAATCAACTGACATCTCAACTCTTAAACAACTTGTCCTCTTAACTCGGTTCTACGATATACATGTTTAGAAAACATATGATAAATTTTTAACTTTACTAGAAATAAAAGATAGCACAGCACAAGGCATTTACAGCTCAGTAGTAAATTTTTTTGATAAAAATAATGTTCCAATTGAAAATTTGATTGAATATGCAAGTGACATTGCAAGTGTAATGATGGGAGGAAAGGGGGGGGGCGTTCAAACCCTACTAAAAAAGAAAATCCCTTCTCTCTTCGTACAGGAATAAGTATGCCACTCAATGCACTTATGTGCTTCAAATACATGTTCTGAGCATCCAAATTACATAGAAGAATTAGCTATGAATATTTATTCCTACATAGCAAAATAGCCCCAAAAGATTATCTGACTGTGCAGAATTTCAGAAATTTACTGAAACTCAACCGCGAAGGATATTGCATCCTAGTTGCACTCGCTGGTTGTCATTAGAGGAGGTGATGAAAAGACTATTAGAACAATGGCCCGCACTTGTATTGTATTTCACGTCAGCAGCACGTCAGCAAGCATTGCATAACCCTGTAGCAA
>JAJOZX010015500.1:0-10000 GCA_023014485.1 Bathynomus jamesi | reverse complement strand
GACATCCCACCTTTTCCCCCAAAGACCCTCCTCCTTCTCCTTTCTCTCCCTCTCTTAGGTTAAGGTTACCCCTTTGGGGGAGGTCATTCTCCCTTCTTCCCCCGAAGCTCCCTCCCTCCCCCTTTGCAGCATTGATTTGTTGCATAACCCCCTTCCCCCTTTTGCAGCATGGATTTGTTGCATAACCCCTTCCCCCCTTTGCAGCATTGACTTGTTGCATAACCCCTTGCAACACCCCCCTCGATAAGCCCATTGCAACATTCCTGCACTCTCCCATTTTGCGGTCATACTACTAGTCATAATATTTTAATGCTCGGATCCCGGCTAAGACCGTGTCAATTCATCGTGTTTGAATGTGAAATTCATCCCACACATATATATATATGGGTATGTGTGTTTCGACTAAATGGTCGAAGTCAACGATGTACTACATCTCGACTCATTTTTCTGGACTAAAATCTGAAAAAGTTGAAAAAGTATTAAACATCTATTCCCTGTACGATATGTAAAAAGAAATAAATTAAACTTTTATAGTGATCAAAGGTTTTTGTATACACATTTCGTACATAACCTTTAATTGAGTTTTCTTCTGATGCGTATTGACGACCAAATAAATGCAAATCTCTTGTTTCCTTCTAAATAAATTGTCCTAAAAGAGATTTTGACGCCCTCTGTCTAATAGATGTCTCGCTTTATGTCATAAACAAATGAAACAGAATTTCCAGTCCCCATTTTCATGGCCATTAAATACGACACTTTCATGCTTCAATTATTATTATTATTATTATCATTATTATTATTATTATCATTATGAAATAATGATGTGGAAATAGTGTCTTTTCTGACATCTGACAACATTATCGTATTAAAAAAGAAAATGTAAATTTGTGTTTTTACATTTTCTTTCTAATACAATAATGGTGTCAGGTGTCAGAAAAGACGCTCTTTTTACAACATCGTTATTTCATAATGATAATAAAAATAATAATAATAATAATAATAATAATATTGAGTCTTACTTGTTCGAAGCATTAAAGTTTCTGGTGGTTTTTCATCCACGATTTTATTATTATCACGGGTCGGCGGTTTTCTCTTCCGGTCTGTAGAAACGTACCTCTCCCGAGACGTATTACCCAAATGGTAAACCTCCTTTCTTTCGGGGTTAAGGGTTTAAATGACTAAATCGATTTACTATGTACATTAAGTTTAGTTAACTCGTATAGTAAATATAATCGAACTCCATGCCTCTGTTCGATCCTTAATGTGAGTGGGGTACTCACTCAAAATTTATTAATTTTGGAGGCCTCCGTGTCTCGGCCTTATCTCTCTCTTCTCCTGTATTGAGCATTAGTTCTCAACCCCTGTACAGCCACAAAAAAAGGGGGATGGTACTTGAAAGGAGGAGAATATTCAATACTTCAATATGTAAACATATTCTTAAGAAAGAAAATACACATTATTCATCATTTGAACTCATATTAATTTGGGGGTTTCTTCCTACTGGATAGTCATAATTTATTATTATTATTATTATTATTAATATTATTATTATTATTATTTTGGACCAATTATATCGACATTACAAAATAAAATTAATTCAGAATCGTTCAATATTCGGTTCATATGAAACAATTAAATCTTTAGAAACGGTGGTCTGTATTTTACAGTGTCGGTTGTTTTGGTCTAATGGTACGGGCATCACTTTCAGATGGTAGTCATAGTAGTCATCAAAGACATTTACGTCAATGTAATATATAATCATTGTTGAGAAATTAGATCCCATTTTCAGGAGGGTTTTTCTGCCTGTGAATAGCGTATGTCGTAAACAATTGCGCCATATGTCATATCCCAAACACCGCAGTTTATCGGAAGAAATAAAAATGGGGGTCTGCAGCTCCTTCCCTGAGCGTCTATATATAAAGAAGTGTTGACACGAAGCTAAATGAACGCAACTAGGATGATCTTGATCGAAAACTATGAAAACGAACAATTTTTGTATTTAGTGTAACATTAAAGGTTACTTTAATGGTAACAGTACCATAATACAAAAAAATTCAACGCCTCTTTGTAAAAGACAATGAAGAGGAAACTAACTGATATTAATTGACAGCTTTTCTCATTTCTGTATGATGTTAATTTTCTGATGTTGGAAGGATGTTTACCTTATTCTTGCACGGTGATGTTTAATTATTCTTCATTACTTTTCATTTTATTTAATCTTTTACTTTTTCATAAATTTACTTCTATTTTACATTCATACTATTTTTATATTCTAATTTTCTTCCCTGTTCAGCTGTCTATCCATCTATCTGCCGCTTGAAATATGAACATAACATAAGGTTTTGTTTTCATAGCTGACAGAAATTAAAACATTCATTTCTCCGTCAAAGATTCGAGGAAAAACATGTTTTCAAACACAATAAATTGCTTTCTCTAATTAACCCAATTTTTGTAGACAGTTCTCTGTTTAGAGCAAACTATCTTTGTTTTTAATATTTTAGAGTTCAACCCACTCATTTGCTTTTAAAAGATTAAAATTGCGATGGGAAATATATGAATCCATGCCGTTAATACAAGGTTTGTATGAAACGTACAGTATGTTTGCTTTTCATCAGAAACAGCTTTATATTCGAACACTAAAAAAGTTCTAAATTTAAAACTTATAACTTCTTTTTGAGGGGTGCATTCTAGGGAAAGTTTTTCCTTCTTTAATAACGTCTTTTAATGATACATAACTTCTTTAGATAGAAGAAATGGTCTTCAAAACTTCTTTTTTGAGTGATTTGAGACAATAGAAGATAATATTTCTATGTAAAGAAGATTGCGAGACGTCTTTGTTTTCTGTGAAATCGAGTCGGTAATTCTAATAAAGCGTTATCTATGCCGATAAAACATCCCAAATATTTTATTTATCTCATGTAAAGATAGTCTACAGCTATGTCTTGCAAACTGAACTCGAAAGTAGGCGTATACTATCACAGCCCTTCGAGGTATCTCAGCTATGTCCGTTTTACCACTGTGGAGGTCATTTGGAAACATGTATTGTGGTTCAGGGAACGGAGTCAGATATTTGCGGTATGTAATTAGTATCTGCAACACTGTTGCAAAGTGTGTGTTTTATGTTACTTAGAATTTATCTCTGATTAATAATATGAAAGGAATGTTTCATTGCTAAACTTTTAAGCATAACCAGTTTTAATGTGTGTGTGTGTGTGTGTGTGTGTATTTAACTCCTCATAACATCCTTGTACGATTATTATAACTCCTGAAGCACTTTCTACTTGAGAGCAAGACTTTTGCTCTGAACCATTTAAAAAGACAATCAAATTTAAACTTATTGTTCTCCGCAAAACTTTTATGCAAATCGGAATAATATTAATCAAAAGTTTCATATTAAAAAATTCTATTTTTACCATTTACCTTTCTTTAAAATTATTAACATGTTAATTTGGAAACAAAGACAAGAACAAACCTCGTAATTGATGAATATGGTAAAATTAGTTTGCATTTGTTTCATAGTCACGTGATAAATTTTAAAGTTATTTTCCATTTTTGTTTCAAACATTGTAAACGGGAGACCCTTATTTCACCCCCCCCACCATGGAGGAGAGTATTGTGGGGGGAGAGGAGCGTAAACCCCCATGCGAGAGTAATCTGAGACCGAGCAATCACAGATTAAGTGACCTTCTAACCGCGGCGAAGGTGGGAGTCGAACCCAGGCCTTCGTAACCTGAATCCATTCTGCAACGAACTAGGCCACGAACGCTCTTTAAGTATTATTATAAATAACTGGTATATAATCTGTGGTATTTGTCCATACTTTCACCTGTCAGAAATCCATCATAGGCATAAGGCAGGTCATATATATATATATATATATATATATATATATATATATATATATATATATATATATATATCGAGAGAGAGAGAGAAAGAGTGTCCCATAAAGATGTATACACTCCTTAAAGTTGAAAAATTTCCTTGTATATTCACATATTTGATATCAGTAAAGTTCAGCGTGGAGCTGAAACGTCACTTTCATTTTATGGAAGAAATAGGCCACGGATAGGCTAGGTCCTTTTTGTTTATAGGCAAAAAGGCGTAGCCTATCAGTACCCTTATTTAAAATGGCGGAATCCCATTTGACGTTCGAACAACGGAAGCAGATATTGAAGTGGTATTTCAAAACCAAAAATATTAGCGAGGTACAGAGATGTTGGATACGTAAATTTGCTACTACACCACCTACACGTTTGATTAGTTCAAGATTACGTGACAAATTTGAACGAGATGGCACTGTGCAAGACGTGTGCAAAGAACATTCAGGAAGACCTCGAGCATCGACTTGTGAAGACAATAAGGAAAACGTTCTTCAAATGATCACCAATACGGCGAAAAAATCTGTCAGAGAGTGTTCGCGTGAGACCACAATTAGCAAAACAAGTGTACACAGGATACTTAAATCTGCTAAGTTTAAGGCATATGTACCGCGACTACTGCACACCATTAACGAGAACGATCCAGACCGGCGAGTTGAATTTTGTGACTGGTTCTCACGCAGATGTCTTGAAGATGAGCACTTTCCTGACACAATTGTATGGTCTGATGAAGCAACTTTTAAGCTAAACGGAACACTGAATCGGCATAACAGTGTTTACTGAGCTTCCGAGAAGCCACATATTTCTGTTAAAAAGGGCAGTGAACCGACCGGGAGTGACAGCGTGGTGTGAGATGTCGTCCAGACGACTTGTTGGCCCTTTCTTCCGCTATAGGACAGTCACCGGCCCTGTGTATCTCGACATGCTACGTGAATCAGCTATGCCTACTATCCATCAGCAATACGGCGAGGATGATTTCTATTTTCAACAAGATGGCGCACCACCTCATTACCATTGCGCTGTTAGGGGATGCCTCGATGCCAACTTACCTTGCAGATGGATTGGACGAAGAGGAAATAAGGCGTTCCCACCCCGATCACCTGATTTAACACCTTTAGATTTTTTCTGTGGGGTAAATTAAAGTATGAAGTTTACGCAAGAAATCCAAATACACGACGTGAGACATGAGATTGAAGAGGCTTGCAGAAATATTGTATTTCACCGGAAACCTGTACACATGTATGTAGGTCTGGTTTACGTCGTGCTCAGCAGTGCATAAATGCAAGAGGTGGACATTTTGAACATTTTCGCCAATAAACAGTTTATTAATATGCTTATTTATTATCCTCCTTCAAAGTGATGGTTCAGCTTTACAGTAAACTTTACTGATATCAAATATGTGAATAAATAAGGAAGTTACCCAACTTCAACGAGTGTATACATCTTTATGGGACACTGTATATTTTCTTTTATACCCAAACGCTTCTCGCACTACAGTGAGGTCGCGTCAGAAACAGGCAAGAAGCGCCTCGTCGCGGGAAGCCCCCGCTGTGCCCTTTCTTTGACCGTTTCTGTTTGTGGAAAGTTACATGCAGGTGGGAGAGGTTTCCATCCCCCCACACCCGTCCCTTGTTTTTAGGCGCCTTTTACGACACGCTGGGACCACGTGGGAAGAATTCTTTAAATCCCCTATCCCCAGGAATAATTATATATATATATATATATATATATATATAGGCCACTCAATATATTTTGCCCCACCTTCATTTTTCTTTCCAAGTTTCCTTGTAAGTTCCAGAAATTTTGTACACAAGTAGTACCTTTTTTACAAGTTTTTATTTTTCCACATAGTCTCCATCCTTTTCTACGGCTTTCTTCCACCTCGAAACAAGGGCCTTTATTCCTTGCTGGTAAAAGTCCTCTGGGTTCCGCTGGAGCCACCTCTTAACCTCCTCAACAACCTCATCGTCACTCTGAAACTTTCTTCCACGAATAGCATCCTTCATTGGCCCAAACAAATGGAAGTCTGAAGGTGCCAGATCCGGGCTGTATGGAGGGTGGAGTAACACAGAGAAGCGCATTTTTCTGATGACCTCGCTTGTTTGCAAACTGTTGTGTAGTCTTGCGTTATCGTGCAAAAGAAGGACGTCTTCCGTTTTCTCTCCGGTCGAACTCGCTTTATACGTCTCTGGAGTCTCTGTAGGGTAGCAATATATGCCTTTGAGTTGATTGTTTGTCCTTTCTTCATACCAGAATCACCCCTTTCATGTCCCAGAAGATGGTGGCCATAACCTTTCTTGCAGAGGGAGCCATTTTGAACTTTTTCTTGAGTGGGGAGTCTGCGTGATACCAATCCATGATTAGCGTTTTGTTTCAGGTTCAGAGTAGTGTACCCAAGTCTCATCCCCAGTCACAATTCGTGAAAGGAAGTCATCCCCTTCTGTCTCGTATCGAACGAACGACTGAAGAGCAATTTCTTTTCTTTGGGCTTTGTGATCTTCAGTCAGTTGGCGAGGAACAAACTGTGAACACACTTTTGAGTATCCCAGTTGCTCAATTATCGTATTCACACTTCCTTCACTAATTCCTTGCCCCAGTGATAGCTCCTTGTATTTGACGCGCCGATTTGATCGAATGATGCTGTGAGCACGTTGCACAGTGTGAGATGTGACAGCCGATGCCGGGATACCACTGCGTGGTTCATCATCGAGGCTGGTTCTCCCTCTCTCCGATAATCTCACATGTTTAGATCAGCGTTCAACTGTGCTTCGATCAACAACAGCATCTCCGTAAACGCTTTGTAGACGTTTGTGAATATTTCCAACTGTTTCCTTCTCTGCTGTTAAGAACTCGATAACAGCTCTCTGTTTACGACGCACATCACAGTCAGACGCCATTTTCGAAACTGCGTTAACCATCGGGTTTATACAAGTGCGTTTAAAAGCGGTTTTATACAAGGAGGGGAGGTACAAACTGGAAAAATCCGGTTATGTGAATCGCAGAAAGTTCAAACTTACAGCCCAAAAGACATTTCAGTCCAATGGCCTATTATTTAGCTAAAAAAAAAAAGGGTAGGGCAAAATATATTGAGTGCACCTAGTATATATATACATATATATATATACACAACTCTTCACATCATATCTGTCAATTTCTGATGAAAGATCGCTTGCGTTCATTTCCCATTTTTATGTTTTTTCCTTATCAAAACATTGTATAATTCAGAGAAAAGCTTGAAATATACAGTACATATTTAAAAAATATAGTTTTAAGCTGATGAAGAAGTAGATATAGGTATTTGTATTTAAAAATAGTGTCCCGCGCAATTTAGAGTTCGAAACTTTAGAAAAATTCTAAATCCTTAAATTGAGAATTAATCTCATTTGAGCAGATAATATTTTTCGTTTCTACTCATTGTAAGCTATTAACTAGTACAGTTTATATCCGTTAAATATTATTATTATTATTATTATTATTATATATACACGTGTTGTTTATCTTATATTGTAATGCTTGATTTAACAAAAAGACAGCGAATCATCTTCACTCGGCTTCAAGTTGAAATAAAAGAAAGGTTTTGTAAGTAAGTTTGAACTCTTGAATATTAAGGCCCGAGACCAAGAACCGATTTATAAAATTGTCGATATATATATAGGCTGACCATATTTCCTTGAGACAAAAACGGGACATTGGGATGGCAAAAAGGGACGGGGGTTATGTAATATTCTGTATTCATGAAAAAGTAAGTACATAAACATATTGAGCTTACAATTATTCTTCAGTGACAGAACCCATACAGAACCATAAAAAAAACGGTACTGTCCCGTTCAAAACGGTACGTATGGTCAGCCTCTCTCTCTCTCTCTTTCTCTCTCTCTCTCTCTCCTCTCTCTCTCTCTATATATATATATATATATACTCGTCTATATAAAATGTCTTTAATAATACATATAATATATATATAATATATATATATATATATAATATATATATATATATAATATATATATATATATATGTGTGTGTAAAAATGAACAATGAATAATTCCTATACTCATATATTCTTATATTCATTTATATAAAATTCTTAGATTCATTCGTATAATTCTTATATTCATTTATATAATTCGTATATTTATATATTTATATTCATATAATACTTATATTCATATGTATGTACGTTCATATATTCATTTTTACATAAGGACCAAAATCGCATAACGCAAGCTTGGATAAAATTTTGATTTGCTTTCTATTTTTGCCAAATAATTGGTGAATTGTTTCTTTTGAACTTACTTAATCATTTTTTTAGATTTAGCTTAATAATGAAACCTGATCAAATTTTGCAATGTCCATTTTCTGTACACATTCTCTCTTCGTTATAAAAGATGAAGTCATGTCTTGCCTAACGTTTAATTTTAACTCTTAAGCCTTTAATTTTTGCTCATATGCATGTTTAAGTGTAAAAATGCATATTTCAATTTCCATTTTTAGTTAACTCGGCAGATCATGATAACATCAGATCTGTCAATATGCTGTTTAAGATAAAAGTATGGCTTCATCTTCAAATATCTTGTTTATCTGTTTAGACGTTGCCACAGCTATAAAAAATTTACCTTGTCTTCAAATATTGTGCAAAAATAATGCAACCTATAGAGAATAGAAACTAAACAAGTCAACATTAAATAATAATGATGCCCACAAAATTTGAGTATATAAACCCATGTAAATTTTCAAATTGTTATCCTGGTTATTCTCATTAGACTGATCTAACTTAGAGGCTGAGCATTGCCTGTAACATTTTAGTAGTAAATTACCGTAGGAAAAAATCTTTATCTTCTCCTTCAAGCCTTGCTCTCTTCAGAGAACTTAGTCTTAAATAGAGAAAAATAATTTCCGATCCGTTACAAGAAGAATCGGGGAACCTTCAGAGAATTTAATCTCAGCTTCACAGAATCCTCCGATCCACTACAAGAAGAAATCGGAGAGTAGTATAGAAAAAAACTGCTGCGATTCCCTATACGGTACCAGCTACTCCAGAGTAACAAATCCGTTGCTGCCACCTAACCAGAACCCCCGTCAACTTCGAACCGACCAAGGCATAGACGGAGGGGTTAACATGGCCTACGGATCACCAATTTGATGTGGCCAAGAAAGTAGGCTTACTATAATTAATAAATTATATTGAAATGAATAATTAGGGGTCACCAGTTTGGAAATACAGCCCAAACAAACAATATTTGAAAAGGAGAGAAAAATTACTTTGTTGTTTTGTGTTTAATTAGGAAAATAAATTAATTATTTGTTCACAGTGATTAACAATTCTATAACGGTATTTATATTGATTAACAATTCTATAACGGTATTTATGCTATGTTACATGACTGATTATTAGCAATAAGAAATGGTTATACAGTCTAATTGTTAAGTAAGTATAATCGTTAAGTAAGTACACTAATTTCGGTAGGCTAATGACAGGGGTGAACACTGAATTAGTAGTTAAGCCAATAATAAATGAAATAATGAAAGTACGGTATGGTACAGTAAATGGATTAGGTCAGTAAAATGAAATACATAAAGGAACAAATAAACAATCGGATACAAAATAAGTAAGTTATATGAATGAACAAGATAACAAGGTGATACAAAACTACGGTATTTGTACAACATTTGAATAGGCCTACTGCGGTCTTAACGGGAGAGTTAGTTTCGAACGGTATTGAAGACACTTTTAGGGCCTACACGATTAGGCAGATTTTGTGGACTTTTCAGCTTGAATCCTGAATAGTTGAGCACGACGTAACAAAACACTGTAGGCCGAGCGAGAGCCTACAAGAGGATTACCGACTGCGATTTCGACGAAGATAACTATGAAGGCTGAAGAAACCTACGTGAAGGTTTACCGTCCTGCGTTTCGACGTGGCTAACTCTAAAGACTGACGAGGGTCTACGTGAAGGTTGACCATATTGCGTTTCGCCGTTGATAGCTCTGAAGACATATTGGCCTACCGGCAGGAGGATGCTGATGGCCCGTTGATGGACTTGTTGAACGGGCGCCGATCGAATTGTGGTGAACGATGAGTGAAGCCGTGCTAGAAGGATGATGCCGGTTAGAATGA
>JAJOZX010015499.1:5000-67860 GCA_023014485.1 Bathynomus jamesi | reverse complement strand
AAGCGGGGCAAGCGCTTAGTCTGCTTCTGCCAGGAAACGGCCCTGGTAATACGGTATTTCAGCCCCGAAAATGAAGCGACAACATGTTTTGTCCTTCTTTTTTTACAAAGAAACCGAGATCTAAAAGTTCAAACGAAGATCTAAGCGAACATCTAACACCAACAGGCAATGAAACTTCCACTTCCAATACTATGCAAACCAGAGATGAATTTCCAGCAACTGCTCTTCCTTATTGCTGGAGAACGAAACAGGTCGAAGAATTCCAGAAAAAATGTCAAATGGAAATCAAACGGAACTTTTCAACATTTCGGAAGCACTTGGACTAGAAATTATAAAGATTGGTAGAGTTTTGGGGCCAAGATGGGCTGCTTGCAGCTTAAGATCAACACTCGCTGTATGGGGTGCTTATCCAGCTTTATACAAATATTTTTCTTCAAACGAAAAATATTCAGGAATGGCTACCCGTCTTCGCAACAAATTCTTCTTAGACTATTTAGCATTAATGATTGACATACTACAAAAAATATCACTACTTTCCAACGCCCTTCAAACCAGAAATCTAAATATCGCGAGAGCTGAAAAACTAATGAAAAGATCAATTTTTGCTTTTGAAATGCTTAAAGAAAATCAAGGAACCTTCGAAAAGAAAATTAATGAAACCAAAAAATCCGACGCCTTTAAAAATATTGATTTTATAGAAAATCAAATCTATAGAAATCTTCCTCGTGAGAAACTACTGGATGAAATCATCAAACATATGAAAACCAGGTTCATGGACTATGATAATTTAAAAACAAGAAATAATGCACAAAATAGTGATAATTAGAATTCATGAATTAGTGAACATACTTGAGCCAGCTTCTTGGAATATCGATGAAGTTGTTGTCCCTTGGAAAGCCGCCGAAGAGAAATTGTGTGAATTCAATGAAATCTTTAATTATGAAATCAACATCAATGATTTCGCGACTATTTGGAAAATGTTTTAAAAAATCGCCATAATCATGAGATTCCAACCACTACAAAAAAGGCTAAAAATATCTTCAATACTGTTGCCGTTAGTTCTGAGGAGGCAGAAAGAGGTTTTCAACTATGAATATTATATATTCAGATAAAAGAAGCCGTCTTACAGTTCAACTATGAACAAATTTGATGGCAATTAATTTGATTGGCCTTCCATTTGATTCCTGGGATCCCACTCCATCAGTTCAAACGTGGCTGAGAAATAACCACACAGCCGATGACAATAGGATTAAAAAAGGAAGAAATAAAGACTACAATGATAATCAAGTGGCGATTTGGAAATATTTAAAAGGAAATTAAATAAAGAATTTCAATAAAAACATTTTTTTAGTTTTCATTTCTGACACGGAAGGGAGAGGAGAAGGGGGGGAAGGGGAGGGGAGGGCGGACAGGTTCTTAAAATTTTTGAATTCCACCACTGCTGGGAATGTTTGAAATTCAGAAAATGTATAATTATTAATTAACCCTTTCATCGCCACGTTATGGTAGGAGTTATATATGTGTGGGTATCATGGGCGGATCCAGGGGTGGGCTAGGAGGACACGTGACCCCCCTAGGCTAGATCCCCAATGGAAGAATGGAACTTGTGAACGTTTTGTCACCCAGATCATGATAACACTGGCCAACAAAATGAAACTTGTTTTTCTCATCACAAACATGATCACACTTTTCTTAATGCACTTTTCGCGCTGATTCCGCATCTGGTTTTATTTTTTTTCTAGCACGTATAGTTATATAGATACACTGGTTTTGATATTTTTAAGTTTTTGATATTGCTATAAGAAAATTTATGGATGTATAGATCACACTTAGGAATGCTAAACAACAAATACATCATATACCTTATTCAATGTACTTATAAATAAAGAATATATACATTATTTTATTAAAAGCGCTGTGAGTGTGATTTCCTTTTGTAAATTTGTCCTAAATTGTCACGATACAGCATCCAACAATGGTCCGCCATCATGCTTTCATTCCAATATCCTTGATAGCGCTTCTCCATCATCTGAATATCTTGATGGAAGCGCTCTCCTTGCTCGTCACTTACTGCACCAAGGTTTTCAGGAAAGAAATCTAAGTGGGAATGCAGGAAGTGAATTTTTAACGACATTCGACACTCCATTTCTTTGAAGGCATCAAGGAGGTTCTTGACTCCATCCTTATACGCAGGTGACTTGTTGCTTCCAAGAAAGTTTTCACATATCCATTTGAACGCCAGCCAAGCCTTCAATTCCAGCGGACTTAGGACTTTTTCAAATTCAGTGTCATTCAAAACCTCCCATATTTGTGGCCCAACAAAAATTCCTTCTTTCAGTTTTGCTGCAGTAACCTTCGGAAATTTCCTTGAAAGGTATTGGAACCCTTCAGAATTGACTTTACCCATTGCTTTAACAAAATTCTTCATTAAACCAAGTTTAATGTGAAGAGGTGGCAGATAGATCTTTTGGGGATCCACTAAAGGGACAGACTGGACATTGCTTATCCCTGGGACATATGTATACCTAAGTGGCCAGTCACTTTTGGTGTAATGTTCTATAGTGGCGCGACTGTCCCACAGGCAAAGGAAACAACGAAATTTTGTGAATCCTGACTGCATACCCATAAGCATTCCTATAACTTTTAGATCTCCACAAACATTCCATTGATGACTGTCGTATTTGATTGCCTTAAGTAGTATGTCTGTATATCCATATTGTCATATGTCTCTTTTAGATGGACGGAATGGGCAATGGGGATGGATGGCATTATATTACCATTATGCAAAAGAACTGCTTTCAGGCTTCTCTGCGACGAATCAATAAAGAGGCGCCACTCAGATGCCACATATGGCTGTAAATAGTCCATTGATGGCATGGCAATAACAGAGAGGACCGTCTACTGAAAAGAATGCTGTTAATTCAAAATTCCGCTTTCGGTAGTAACTAATACGAACATTGTTCTCAAGTAAATTGTTCTCCTTTAGTCTTGAGGCGAGAAGCTCTGATTTCTCTTTAGACAGCGATAAGTCTCTAACAAGATCATTCAACTGTCCTTGGGTTAACTTTTTAGGCTCTAAATGTCTACCTTCAAAAGTGTACTCTGGTTCTGTAGATGGTCCGGAAACGCCAGTTGCACCTTCATCACTTTCCATGTCATCTATGATAGAATCTAGCCTATCACTTGGGGGAATTGGAATGGGCAATGTTTCATCATGTTTTACTGGTCTACGTGCTGAATCCAAGTTTGGATATACAATCTGGTGTTTGTTTTTGGCAGAAAACCCCATTAAGTTCACACTACAAAAATAACAGTCTTCATGATGATCTCTCGGCTCCCTCCATATCATGGGTATGGCAAATGGCATTGAAGCTTTCTTTTTGTTAAGCCAATCACGTAATCCATTTGAACAGCCAGAACAGATTTGATGTGGCGCCCATGGTTTATCTTGGTCACCTAGATGGCAACCGAAGTATAGCTTGTATATTTTCTTAATGTCGGTTGTAATACTTCGTCGCTGTGTTTTAGTTGTCAACTAGCCGCATACGAAACAGAACTTGTCGGGGTCATTCTTACATTGTCGAGGCATGTTGACTGACCTGAGCAAACTATAAATTCAAAAAAAATGTACACCAACTTGACACAACAAGTTCTTGGACTGGACTGATCTTTTGACACACAAAGCACGGCGTTGTTGCCTGAATCACAATGCTGCTAGACGTAAAAGCTCTCACCTGAAATACATAAGATGTATAATTAAGATAATTGAAATAAATAAGATGAATAAACTAAAAAACACAATAAAATAAACACAATCAAATGTTGAAATATTAGTATTTTGCCTATTTAAAATGGTTAAATATGTGTAGTTATATACAGGGTGTCCCAGAATTAACTATCTATTTCAATGAAATCGGACAAATTTAAAAAAAACACACTTTTATTTATGTTTATCATGTTTAATATGTGTTAAAAATGTATAAATTTCTAAATTTTTTTCATAATTTTATTTTCATAATTTTATTTTCATAATTTTTTCATAGTTTTTCATAGTTTTATTTTTAGAATGGCAAAGAGACTCCAAAAGTTAACGTGTGGCTTGGAATGACCAAATCCAAAATTTATGGCCCATTCTTCTTTGCGGAAGCAACTGTAACAGGTACCGTCTACCTTGATATGCTTCAGCAATTTCTCGAACCACAGCTTCTTGATGATGGCATTCTTGATAATGTTGTGTTTCAACAAGATGGAGCACCATGTTATTATGCTCTAATTGTTCGAGAATACCTCAACAGACGCCTTCCGAATCGGTGGATTGGACGTGGAGGACCTCGACCTTGGCCTCCGCGTTCTCCGGATTTGACACCCCTGGATTTCTTTGCATGGGGTTTCATAAAAACAAAGGTTTATCGCCAAAAGATCAATAGTTTAGCTGAACTTAAAGAACGCATCCAGTTGGCAGTGCGGGAGATAACACCTGAAATGCTTCAAAATGTGTTTCGCAGCGCTGAGGATAGATTTGAAATTTGCAGAGATACAGACGGTGCACATGTTGAAACTTTTCAATAAAGTTTTGACTTATGATTTATAAATCTATTTGTTTTTGTATCATAATTTAGTAATAAACACAAAATTATGTCAGTTTTTATTAAATATGTCCGATTTCATTGAAATAGATAGTTAATTCTGGGACACCCTGTATATGCCTTCATCTTGAAACTATACGTGCTAGAAAACATCTGAATGCAGTTTTGGAATCAGCGTGAAAAATGCTATCCAGCCAACAAATTTTACTCTGATGAAAAATCTTTGTTGACCAGTGTAATTACTTGTGAAATGTCTGTTATAATACGTTATAATTTAACATAAATTACATGATTATTATTAATCAGGTATTTTATTTTCAGTTATACTGTATTATAACTGTGTAGTATACTGTAAGTATTACAGTAGGTATTGCATTATAGTGTAAGTATTACAGTAGGTATTGCATTATACTGTAAGTATTACAGTAGGTATTGCATTATACTGTAAGTATTACAGTAGGTATTGCATTATACTGTAAGTATTACAGTAGGTATTGCATTATACTGTAAGTATTACAGTAGGTATTGCATTATATGTAAGTATTACAGTAGGTATTGCATTATACTGTAAGTATTACAGTAGGTATTGCATTATACTGTAAGTATTACAGTAGGTATTGCATTATACTGTAAGTATTACAGTAGGTATTGCATTATACTGTAAGTATTACAGTAGGTATTGCATTATACTGTAAGTATTACACACGTATCACAATTGAAATGCACATAATTTGATAAAAAATTTATTAGTAATTATATTATTTTCATATTTTCAAATTTTCTTCATATTTTCTTTGGGGAATGTGAGTTTTTGATACCTTTCAGCTCACGTACAGAAATAGGGAGCCTGTTTCCTGTTGCTACCTCACACTCACAGTATGGTGGGTGAAGCGTATGGTACATAAAAATGTGGATAAAATAAAGTACTCGGTATGATATCTGTTTGGTGCCCCCCTAGACAACCCTCCCTGGGTATGGCGTGGCATGCACGGATTAATGGCAGTGAATATATGCGGGTTTGGTGGTGAAGGAGGGTTAAAAATCATATATTGAAAAGCCATAAAATTTGATGGAGATATAGTGCCCTTGCCATACCCAAAATGGCCTTTGCTATGGACGTTGAATTGGGTTAGATTAGGGTAGGTCAGGTTTAGTTATGTTAAAAGAAGTAAAGTTTACCAAATAAATGCCATCAAACACTTTTAATATAAAAATCATCGGTGTTGATCTAATTTTTAACAGTTGTGCGTTTCTGAAATTTATCGTTATGCGTGTGTAAGTAATGCATGACGAAAGTAAATAAGTAACGCTAAATAATTATGAAACAAAAATGGAAATATCTGTACCATATTGGATTTACGTTGAGAGGCCGGTAAAGCTAAGAGCCAGAGACGATAAAATATAAAGTCATCGCATACCACAGGTAATGTCGTTTTTTTACTTTTATTTCCAAATAAAAATAAAAGTACATCAAAATAAATTTTAGTAAATTATACGAGTATATTTTCCTTCACTTTCTATGACTCTCTACCACCTCTCTACAAGCATTTCAATTCCATGTTGATAAAATTCCTTCGGTTTAGAAGCAAAAAACTCGGAGAGGGCAATGTTGATAGCCTCGAAACCTTCAAGTTTTTTCCCGTCAAGATAGTTTTGAAGACTTTTGAATAGGTGGTAATCTGATGGTGCAAGGTCTGGTGAATACGGAGGATGTAGAATTTTTCCCAACCAAGCTGTTCAATTTTGGCAGTGGTGATTTGAGCAGTATGAAGACGCGTGTTGTCCTGTTGAAACGCAACACCCTCACGATTGGCCAAAGAAGGACGTTTTGTTTGCAATGCAGCTCTCAATCTTTGAAGTTGGTTAGAGTAGACTTCGGCTGTAATGGTTTGATTGGGCTGCAACAGTTCAAAATAAACCACTCCTTGAATATCCCACCAAACGCACAGCAAAACCTTCCTGGGATGCAGATGTCCTCTTGGATGTGGTGTAGCAGATTCCCCAGCATTAACCCACTACCGATGACGCTTAACATTGTGATAAAGCACCCATTTTTCACCCCCAGTAATGAGTCGATTCAGAATGCAATGAAGAGCAAATGTTCACACGATCTCTACAGTTGTCTGGTGACAATGTATTGGGAACCCACTTCCCAAGTTTCGACACTTTTCCCAGTCGTTGCAGGTGGCGATGAACTGTGGAACCGGTCGAATTTAGTCTCTGGGCAAGTTCTTCAACAGTTACAACAGGATTTTCTTCAAGTGTAGCTATCAGAAGGTCATCATTGAACTCAACAGGTCGGCCCGAGGGCGCTTCATCAGTTAAGCTATAGTCACCAGACCTAAACTTCTGGAACCATCGCTGATATTTCTTTACATTTAAAGCTTCCTCCCCATAAATATCCTAAATATTTTTTGCGGTTGCAGTCGCGTTATTTCCTTTTCTAAACTCATAAAGCCTAATGTGCTCCTCTAACACCTCCATCTTATCCGTAGATTATCCCTTTCTTCTACTACTTCTTTCACCACCTTTCTCTACAAAAAAAAAAAAAAATGGTGTCAATAATCCAGCAGGGTTGAAAGCACCTTAAACAGAAAAAACAAACATCTTATCCGTAAGGGTAAAATAAAGGAAGATTGTTAACGCAATGAAACTTTACTTAGACTGAGAAGTAACATTTCTAAACACATAAAAATTTGAGTTTTCCACAAAATATACACACAAACATGCGCAAACACAAACACGATGCGAGTTTAGCGATGCAAAAAAAAACGACATTACATATGGGATGACCTGATAGGTTGGCCGACAGTTCAGCGCAAGACAATTCAGCGCGAAGAATGTTATAATTCATATATAATATATATATAAATTATAATTATATAATTCATATATATATATATATATATATGAATAAAACCACGAAGGAAAGGAAACACAAAAAGGTGCTCAATAATAACACTCGTACTTTGTCAAAAAATATTTTAGTACTTCCATTTTTCCCGGGCTTTTTAGGCATTGCTAATGTACTTAAACTTTTGGATATTAATGTAGTATTTTCATATAACAATATTGTGAAAAATATCATAGTAAAAAATAGCCCTACCAATAATTCAGGCATTATCTATAAAATTGGGTGTAAACAATGTGATTCCTTTTACATAGGTCAGACGGGAAAGGATTTGCACACACGTATAAAACATATCAATATTCCGTTAGAACAGGACAGTTGTCCAGTGCTCTTTTTGTCCATTTGTCAGAGTTATCCCACTGTATTGATTGGAATAATGCTTCAGTTTTATTTCATTCTAGCAACATTGTCAATAGAAATATTCTTGAGTCTGCCATTATCCAACTTTCAAATAACTTCAACATAAGCAAAGGTCTTTTTCAACTCGATCCTGTTGTTTTGAATTCCTTCAAAACAAATTTAGATAAAAAGGCTAGGACGCTAAATCTTTGGTAAACTTGTACGCTACTTTATTAACTTTTAATCTTCATTTTATTTTTATATATATCGAAACTTGACTCTAAAAGGCAAAGTGTTAAAACCCGGGCAGACTTCCAGTATAAATTTGTATTTTTAATTCATTTGATCTTGTGCTAAAAATCGATATTTTTCCTTACAAATCTGTATGCCTCTCTGTTAATCCTCTAATCTTTAATTTTTAATTTTTATTTTTACTTCTCCGTTTATTGCATATATATATATATATATATATATATATATGTATGTGTGTAGATATATATATATATATATATATATATATATATATATATATATATATATATATATATATATGTTTGTGTGTATGTATGTTATTTATTTATTTCTTTTTTTCTTTTTTTCTTTCTGTAACCTATATATAGGCCGTAACCTTTTATGTACTTCAGTGTTCCTGAGGATGTCATTAGACGAAAGCGCTTGAGCACCTTTTTGTGTTTCCTTTCCTTCGTGGTTTTATTCATCATAAATATTTTTCACGTGTTACTTTCGTGAAATAATTTTCATTATATATATATATTAGAGTGTCCCAATTTTTTTTGTTCCTGAAGTTTGTCATGCACACCCCCCTAAATTCTTCCACTCGTGAAAACATGCCAGCAAGATGAATTTCATTCGTGTTCTTTAATTTTAAGGGTCCCCTCAAACCATGTGTTACTATTGCTGAATGGCTACTCTCTACCTTATACTAATTGTAGCATATTTCTTTTCAGGTTATGGATACAAGAGCAGGAGACTGTGTGGTTGGTGGGGGTGTTGCGAAATGAACCCCTGGAAATGCTGTGTCAACTCCCGACAGTGGGAGATGTTCTTCGACGTCTGTTGTTCTTCACTCGGAAGAAAAAATGTCCACGGCGGAAGCTGCCAATGTGGTAGCTGATGAGGTTATGGCGGTGTGGGCTCGGGCATCTATTCCGACCTCCCACAAGCCCAAGTGCGTTGAGAGAATCAAGGCCCTCTCCATGGACTACGAGAAGGTTGCCAGAAACCGAAACCATGGGGGAGAGAAGCAACTAGAGCGGGAAAAGGGATTCCAAGCCAACCTGAATACACTGTTCGAAACAGCTCATGCCAACGCCATGAAACTCATCAAAGTCCCCGAAGATCAAGACTTTCTGAATGACCAGCGAACCGTGCGGAAGATGTACATCGGAGGAGAGGACCTGGAGTTTGCTTGCAGGGCAGCGGAGCGGGAGAAACGCCGAGCAGCTGAAGAGAAGAGGAAGAAGAAAAGCCGCGAAGAGATGGACTCACTGCAAGCAAAAGGAACGGTGAAAAGTGGGTCGTCTTCTTCTTCGGAGTCCATGGCCGAAGCATCCAATGATGATGTCCAATATTCCTCTCCTGGTCCTTCGGCTCCTCGATCCACTCCCAAGGATGGCCAAGTGTCGGCAAGGAGGATCATCCAATATCCCAATTTTGCTGCAGCCCTGGATCGAACTGGAACCTTAGTACACCAAGCGATGCACATTGTGGCTCCAGCACTCACTGTCGCGGGAGTTGTTATCCTCAGTCACCTTGTCCAAATCAAGTCTTCACCGTTCACGGCAGAAGTCCAGGAAGAACTTGGCAGCCGGAATCAAGACCGAGTTCAATCCTGATACGCCGCTTGTCATCCACTTTCATGGCAAACTCCTCCCTGATTCGGATGGAGGGAAATCGGATCGCATACCAGTGCTGGTCAGCGGGAAGAATCTTGAGAAGTTGTTGGCGATCCCAAAAATTCCTGACAGCATGGGACAGCGGATGGCTGTTGCTGTTCTGAAGGTGCTGGATGATTGGCCGCAAGTTCAACCATGGATTGCCAGTCTCTGCTTCGACACAACAGCGGCGAATACCGGTATTCACAGCGGCGCTTGTACGATTATCCAGGACCAAATGGACCGCCGCGTTCTTTTCCTGGCTTGCAGACACCACATGATGGAATTGTAATCACCTGTCTTTGACCTGTTCTTCAGGTCTTCTGGCCCCGAAATTGCGCTGTTCACTCGCTTCAAATCCCAATGGGAGTTCATTGACCAGAAGCAGGCTTCACCGTTCAACGGCGATGGCCCAAGCGACATCCTTTCGGAATGGGTGGCATTGAAAAAAGAGCAGATTGTCCACTTCATTGAAGACCAGCTTGAAGTTAGCCACCCAAGAGACGATTACCGGGAGTTCCTGATCCTCGCTCTGGTCTTCCTCAATGGTCATGGCAAACGAGATCTCCGGTACAATCGTCCTGGAGCATACCACCGGGTCAGGTGGATGGCCAAAGGCATTTACTGTCTTAAGATGTTCATCTTCCGAAGCCAATTCCACCTGACCACTCACGAGGTCCGGTCACTACGCAGGATAAATGTCTTTGCCATCACCATCTACCTCCAGAGGTGGTTCGAGGCTCCATTGACGGCGGACGCGCCCGTCAATGACCTAGAGCGGTACAAGGCGGTGGATCATGATGTAGGTACCGCTGCATTGACGAAATTCCGGGGCCACCTCTGGTACCTAAGCGAAGATTTAGCCAGACTCGCTATGTTTTCCTCCAAAACCACCGATGCAGAGACGGCCATGCTCCAAAAGCTGCACAAGAAGACCGAAAACCCAAAAGATCTGCGTTGGCTGGAGGGAAAGTGTGTCTTGACCATGAGACGGTCGGATTTGAGCACCTTGGTCACGAAAAGGACTCAAAACCTTTTTCATTACCTGAAGCTGCCGGTTCCAAAAGCCCCCAAAGATCTCGAAGGATGTGCACCATCGTTGAAGTCTGTGAACGACGCGGCAGAACGGGCGGTGAAACTGGCGGAAGATTTCAATGAGGGCCTGACAAAAAATGAGGAGGAACGGCAGCTCATGTACCAAGTTGTCGAATACCACCGCCAGCAGTTCCCCTCAGCAGACAAAAAGATCCTCTGTCCCCCGAAATGAAATGTGCCATTAGGAAGAATTTCCATTTCCTTTAATTTAGTCATTAGAAAGAATTTACATTTCATTCTTCCATTCTAGAATGATTAATGCTGAGCATTTACGTTTGTTCATATAGGGTCGAATAAACAAGGTCAATGAGGGGACCCTTCCCCTACTAATAGGCCAATGAAATTTCGCCCATTTTTTCCTTTCTTCAAGTGTAATTAATTAAAGGGGTGTGCGATTTGACTCTTGCAAATTTTTATTTTCACATGTGAGGCTGGGACACCCTAATATATATATATATATATTATAATAATAATATATATATATATATTATATATATATATTATATAATATATATATATATTATATATAATATATATATATATATATATATATATATATATATATATATATATATATATTATTAATAATATATATATAATAATTATATATATAATTCATATATATTAGGGAAAGTGAAGTATAAACTTCCTACAAATTTATTGAGTGTAAAAGCATATACAATTAAAATAAAACTTACTACAAATTTATTGAGATTGAAAGCATACCCATTTAAAATAGTTTGTTTGTAAAAAAATAAAAGTTAAACATTGGGAATATATTTTACTACTTTTGTAGGTCAATTTGATAATTTATAACTCTTAGGTATTCAAATTTATCCAGCCTTCCATAATCAGCAACTATTTTCTTTATAGCGAAATATGTTCTTTTATATTTCGAATTCTTAGCATCATCTTCGTGTCCAGCTCTGAGCCTTAAAACTTTCTTTTCCATATGATCCTGCTCTAATCTAAGAAATTCTATAAATTTATAAACCGTTGGATGGTTATGACCAAGTGATACCCGAATGCCTCGGTGCCACCCTTCCACTGAATTGTTTGTCTTCGGTAGATCTCCTTGAACACGACCAAAAATACTCCACACTGCTGGTTTAAAAATAGGGTCTCTTCTACCACGCCGGAACGGACGACCAATCCAAGTATCTTGAAAATAGTTCGCTAATTCTTCCAGTTCAGGCGGCATTGCATCTTGCAGGGATTCAAATACTTGAACAATATCATCTGCTGGCACGAAGGCTAAAGCTACTAGCATCTTGCAAAATCGACGAATATTTTCATCCTCTAAATAAAGTTGAGTAAGATGCAGACTTTGAATTTTTCTCCATCACTTTGACTCAGGTGAAAAAAACATCTCACTAATTGCGTCTCGCCAAAAACAGCTGCAACTGCATTATGGAATGACTTTTCAAAATCACACATAATAGTTTCTGGTTTAATATCTGGGTCTAAATTTAAAATTTCCCTTAACACCCTTTCATAGGAATCCTGAGTTTTATTTTGTAACAGTACGTATACCAATGGAAAAACACTGCCTTCACACGTCATATCTATAACATGAAGTTGATAGAAGAGGTGTGGAGCTACTTTAAATGTCCCGTCTGCAAGCCAATGTTTGTTTTCTTTAAGAAACTGAATATTTTTTGATGTGCAAAAAATGAAGAATCTGTTACGATCGTCAGCACCGGAATCGTAAGCTAAAAAATTTTCTCCGCAGTATGTTTCACGTAAACCAGTGGTTCTTAACCTGGGGGGCGCGCCCCCCTAGAAACAGGAATTTCTCTAATTGTATTTGTTATTCTCTTAACGAGAGCATGGGCTAATATTGAGAAGTTATTGAGAATGTTATTTTGATTGAAGGGGGGCGTGGAGGGAAGGACCAATTCCTAGAGGGGGCATGGTAGTAAAAAGGTTAAGAACCACTGACGTAAACGATCAGGTACTGAAATATCACTCACACTATTAGGCGCTGGAATGGGCTCTCCCTGTTGTCTTCTGTGACGCTGAACACTTCTTTGCAATGAAGTATATTTCGGAAGAATAACAGTTGCTTCATCTGTCAAATGAATTTGTGTCTCTTGTATAATTCGCCGTGGGGCATCATTCGATGCGGCAGCTCTCTCGCGAAGATGAGAAAGTGTTTTCTTCATTGTCGATACTGCAGGTTTTGGCACGTGATTATGTTCCGTTATAAAATCCCACAATTTCCCATCGACGTGGATGCGACCTCTGCATTTTTCATCAGTGCAGCGCCATGACTCTTTTTCCACTAGCAAGCTTTCTATCTAAGCGATAGAAATGTCCATTTAACAAAATCTGTTTTCACCCTTTCTCTGACAATATCCACTCCATAGGGCTACCGTGGGAGAACTATTCTTAGTTTAATCTTTACGTCGTAAAGGCTGCGTCAAACTGGTAAGCTATAGTGTGTGTGACCTTCACGTAAACTATCTTTAAGATAGGGGGCATTTGGACGCAGAAACCAACCAACCTTTTGTTTATATATATATATATATAAAATATATATATATATATATATATATAATAAAATATATATATATATATAAATATATATATATAAATATATATATATAAATATATATATATATATATATATATATATATATATATATATATATATATATATATATATATATATAACAGACCGTGCATGGAACAAGGAACTCTTCTGGGAAAATTAAATCCACTATAGTCCGAATAAGTAATGGTAAATGACAAATACCATAGTTTTTCTTTTTCATGATGCTAGCCCGACGTGGGCAACGGGTCTCTCGCAAAGAGGTCCCATAAATATAGCTTCCCTCACCAGCTATCTGCAAAGCAGACAGGATCCAGCTGGTGAGGGAAGCTATATTTATGGGACCTCTTTGCGAGAGACCCGTTGCCCACGTCGGGTTAGCATCATGAAAAAGAAAAACTATGGTATTTGTCATTTACCATTACTTATTCGGACTATAGTGGATTTAATTTTCCCAGAAGAGTTCCTTGTTCCATGCACGGTCTGTGTTTAACATATAAGTTTCTCAGGGGACCATTCTGAGTTTGTGTGTGTATATATATATATATACATATACACAGGGCGTCCCAAAAAAATGTATACACACTTTAACAGCTGATAGCTCAATTGATGTTTCTTTCTTTCCAAGTTAAACCCATTAGAATTAATAATGGCAGTCAGACTAAGCTTTGAACAAAGGAAATTCATTCTAAAATGCTACTGGAAGTGTGGAAACGCAGTTGAAGTGCAAAGACAGTTCAGGAGGGAGTTTCAAACAGATCCACCAACGCGACTTACCATCACTCGAATTAGAGATAAGTTTGAAGCCGATGGAACTGTTCAGAATGTCCACAAGAAGCGTTCCGGAAGACCACGGACATCGACAAGCCCCACAAAGCAAGAAAGAGTACTGGAAACGTATCACCAAAGTCCAAGAAAATCTGTGCGGCAAGCGAGTCGTGAGGTAGGAATTTCAGAATCGTCTGTCCAACGCATTTTGAAGCGCTGTCAATGGAAAAGTTACATTCCAAGATTAGTCCATGCTATTAATGAAGATGATCCGGACCGAAGAGTGGAGTATTGCGAGTGGTACTTGGCACGATGTGGATGTGGATTGGACGAAGGGGTTTCGTAGAATACCCTCCGCGTTCACCAGACCTCACACCACTAGACTTTTTTTTATGGGGATACTTAAAAGACAAAGTCTACGCTATAAAACCTGCAACAGTCGCTGAATTGAGAGCAGCCATTGAACGAGAATGCACACAAATACCAAACGAAATGTTTCGTGATGTTTGCGATTCCATTGCTTCGCGTTATCAGCAGTGCCTGGACCAGAACGGACGTCAGTTTGAAAACAGGCGTTGACAAAACAATTAAATAATGTCTGTAGATTCTATTACATTTTGAAAATGAAATGTATTTTAATAAACACTGCCTTTATAAGTATTTAAAGTGTGTATACATTTTTTGGGACGCCCTGTATATATATATATATTATATATATATTATATATATATATATATATTATATATATATATATCCTTGGTCAGAATTATTAGGCACCCCTTCTTTTTTGTTTTAAACTACATATTAATTCGTTTAATAATTTCAAATGTGTTGTTTTAGTGATTAATTGAAACTAATGCTTTTGATAAGATATGAAGAATAAATAACGAATATAACATACATTTATTTGTTTTTCAGGAAATTTGTGAGATGTAAAACGAAGATAATACAAATGTAAGCAAGTTAAGAAGAAGAAACGACCTAATATCACACGTTCTATTTGTTTACAAAAAAAGTTGCTACAATAATGGCGAGGGGTAAGCTACTTTCAGAAGGTGAACGGGCCCAAATAGTCTTATTACATTCGCAAGGACTATCCATGGTTAAGATTGCAAAACAAATGAAATGCTCAAGATGTGCAGTACAGACAACGTTAAAAAGGTACAAGGAAACCAAGTCTTACAAGAATAGGGCAGGGCAAAGTAGGAAAAGGTCAACAATGGCCCGAGAAGACCAGCTGCTGAAAAGAATTAGCCTGACAAATCGTAAGAAATCATCCTCGGACGTCGCTGCAGCCTTTCAGTCAACAACTGGGAAGTCCATCTCCAGTCGTACCGCTGGAAGAAGGCTTGCAGAAAATGGCCTCAAAGGACGGAAGGCCAGGAAAAAGCCGTTTCTGTCTGAGGTCAACCGAAAGAAGCGTCTAATGTGGGCCAAACAACACCAAAATTGGACCCTTGAGGACTGGGCTAAAGTGATCTGGTCCGATGAAAGTAACTTCGAGGTAAGAGACACATTCAGAGTAGTTACTTATTTATATTGTTACATTGTATAGAAATGCATTTAAATGCATTACAACCGTTATGGTAAAACAATTCATTTATCCTACTTTTTTGTCAGATTTTCGGGACCCCTCGGGCCGTTTATGTTCGCCGAAGAGCAGGTGAAGCATACTATGCTGAATTCGTGGTACCTACTGTGAAGTTCGGAAGGGGTAGCATCATGGTGTGGGGTTGCATGGCTCTGGCAGGGACCGGAATGTTGAAAATCTGTGACGGCAGGATGAACTCTATCAAGTACACCACCGTGCTGGATCAAGTATATGAGCGCTCAGTAGCCAAAATCTTCAACAATAATGTCCCTGAAGGTGTCATCTTCCAATAAGACAACGCTCCGTGCCACACTTCTCGTCACAGCAAAAATTGGTTCGATCAGAATAATATCAGAGTCATGGATTGGCACCCTCAATCACCAGACCTAAATCCCATCGAACACCTGTGGGCCCATCTCGGGAAGAGTATCAGGAAGCACAGATGCACCTCTAAAAGTGAACTGAAGAACATTATACAGCAGGAATGGAATAAACTGCCAAGCTCAGTATGCAACAACTCAGTGAGCAATATGGCAAACAGAATAAAGGCGGTAATTAAGGCCAAAGGCAGACATACCAGGTATTAAAATTAATGTAAATAATTAAAAGTAACAGGTATATCATTGTTTTTATATCCTTTATTGAACTAACATATATTTTTACTTAGAATTTTAAAGGTGCCTAATAATTCTGACCAAGGCTGTGTGTATATATATATATGTATATATATCAACAAATGGTTTTTTTGAAAAAAAATTGATATAACCGAGGAATTGATATAATCGAATTTTATGCTAGAAATATCGGATCAACCGGATTTCACTGTCTGGGACAGTGAAATCCCGTTGATCCTACTTTTCTTTCTTTTCGATTCTTTTCAATTTTTTTCTCTTTAGCCATTTTTATGGGATAAAATTTTTTAATAAATTTATTTATTTGTTAATAAAAAATCTATCTACCAATAAATCTATGATATTTGAATCTTTGTATAAACTTTTTCGTGTATTTCATAGTCAAAATATGAAATTATAAAAAATTGATATAATCGAACAAAACTTTGTATGGACGTTTTTTTTAAAAATGGATATAATCGAGATAAATTGATATAATCGAACAATTTTCTTCATATTTTATTCACAAACAAAATTTTTTTTCTAAAAATTGATATAATCGAAAAAATTGATATAATCTTCGCGCTGAACTGTCCTTGCGCTGAATTGTCTTGCGCTGAACTGTCGGCTGACGGACCTGATACATGTAACCTTTTGAATACTGCTTTTGGAGAATGGTGTTATATGTATTCCAATCAGACATGGGCAGTAAATACTTTAGATGTATTTAAATAATAAATACATTACTTGAAAATAAAAGTAATTAAATGCTAAATAAAATTCAGGTTTTCAGAAAGTATTTAAATACTAAATACATTACTCCTAAAATGTATTTAAATACATTTGAAATGCAATTTAAATACTTTTCAAAAAGCACATAAAATCACCGCAGCCATGTTACAAATGTTGTCCTCGTCTAATATGATCAATAGGCTAAGGCTGATTGCACAGTTAGCGCTGAACTTTACACAACCACATATGACAATGCCTCAGGATAGACTGCCGGCTGCCGCACTGCAACTGTGAGTCTGTGACAATCGCCACTAGAGCAGGCTGGAAGTTCCATTTTTCAAGGTGCTTCCAGAAAGTTTCAGCCTGCTGAGCCTGGAACTTTCTGAAAGCACAACACCTTGAAAAATGTTTTACTGTGTTCTGTGGTACCAGTTAAATACTGGGTGGTTAGTACTGTACATCCTCGCAAAATTGAACAGTTCACAAAAAAGTATGTTAAAAATGTATTTAAAAACAGGTATTTACAAATACTAAATACTTTTCGAAAGTATTTAAATCATAATTAAATATTTATAAATACATGTATTTAAATATGTATTTAAGTATTTTCAAATACATTAATGCCTATGTCTGATTCCAATGGAATAGTAACCGAGTAGCGGTTGAAAATGTTTGTCACTTTCTTGGGTAACTGTTGACAAGCCTCACCACTTTTACAGATGTTTCCGCCTACGGAGGCGGGGCCTTTATATCTTTCACAACGCGTATTTAGGATAGAACGAAAAATCATTTAAATGAATAATTTATATTTGGGACAAAGTGTAATAACATGTAATCATTAGAAACAAATTTATGACATTAATACACACAAGTATTTTCGAATCCTTAATTATGGTGTGTGTGTGTGTGTCTTCCAGGTTTTAAATATCGAAATACGAGACTGAACAGCCTAAAAATACATCTTTGTACGGAACAACCTCGGGTTTAAACCGTGAAACTTTGGTTAGCACTCAATTTGTCCACACACTCTGATCATTATTTAAATATTTGCGTTACTTCACTTCAAACAAATATCAGTACGGTCACCGTGTGCTAATTTTCCTTACACAAGCAGTTTAAGTTTACAATTATCTCGAGTTCATTTTTATTGTCTCCCATACACTGTATACACTTGTTGATACATGAAGCTGGTTGAACACATAAAACACGGAACATCCCTTATAATATGGGATAATTGGCAACCCTATCAGTGCATATGAATAGGAGCCTAACCTGGGTTTAGTTCTGAGTAGTTAGGGATCACTGGAACAGCATTAGGAAAATAAATTCACATTTGTCACATACAAAATCATATATATATATATATATATATATATATATATATATATTAGGCGGATCCAGAGGGGGGGCCAGGGGGCTTAATTGAAGCAACGTGGACATACTCATAAGCATTCAAACGTTTTATCTAATTTCGTTTAACCAGGATGTATGAGGCCTCCAAATTAAGCTCGGTTGCTTCAATTAAGCCCTCTGCTCCCCCCTCTGGATCCGCCTATGATATAACCTTTGATTTGCTTCCGCCCGAATTGTTCATTCTGACGAAGGTCAAGCTTTTCACACCACCTTAGACCTACAGTTTAACGTGGAATCCGATCCACGCCCCACCAGCAGCCCAGCGTCTTAACCACTAGGCCACCCAGGGTACCCATTTATGGACCAAACACTTTCTTTTATTGTGTGGAAGGAGAAACAGCTGGGTTTTGCTGCGCGCCGGCTGCCGTCATCGAGTCTCGATCCCGGGGCCGATGGATTCGTAGTCAGCGACGCTAAACACTACACCACCGAGGCGCATCAATATATATATATATAAGACTACTGGTCTCGACTACAATCCCTGAAAACTCTACTCTCTCGAAAGAAGGCGCGAGCAGTACACAATAATATTCATTTCGACATATGGAAAATACTTGAGGGCTCTGTCCCTAACCTTAGAAATGAAATAGAAACAAATTGGAATGAGAGAAGAGCCAGATTTTGTACGGTTCCAGCTGCGGTGGGACAAGGGGCCATGAAAACGAAAATATCCTAAAAATAAGAGCCCAAAGCTTCAATGTCCTACCAAAGAAGTGAGGAATCTCCAGCACACCGACCTGAATAACTTCAAGAACCAGCTGGACAGATTCCTGTGCAAAGTCCCTGACCAGCAATGCGTGGCTGGCTACGAGGGCAGGAGGAGATCAGACAGCAAATCCCTCCTTCACCAAATCCCGCAAATGAGGCGGGATATAGAGCAGAGAGGTCGACCGCAGGTCGATCCTGAACCGTCGTTTAAACTCGCCTAAAGTGTGTGTGTGTGTGTGTATATATATATATATATATATATATATATTTTTTTTTACACACAGACCATACATGGAACAAGGAACTCTTCTGGGAAAATTAAATCCACTATAATCCAAATTATATATATATATATATACGTGTGTATATATATATATATATTTTTTTTTTTTACACACAGACCATACATGGAACAAGGAACTCTTCTGGGAAAATTAAATCCACTATAATCCAAATTATAGTGGTAAATGGTAAATACTATAGTTTTTCTTTCTCATGATGAAAGCCCAACGTGAGCAACGGGTGACAAGCAAAGAAGCCCTTGGGCCTTAGGGCCGATTTGGTAGTGACCCGTTGACCACGTTTGGTTTCCATCACGAAAAAGAAATAGTATTTGTCATTTACTTATTTGGACTATAGTGGATTTAATTTTCCCAGAAGAGTTTCTTGTTCCATACACGCTCTGTGTGTAACATATAAGTTTCTCACGGGACCATTCTGAGTTGTAACATATATAAATAGTTATATATATATATATATATATATATATATATATATATATATATATAATACACATATATACACACAGGGTGGGCCGTACGTTTCCATACATAGGAAAATTTAAACGTTTGTTTTTATGTTTCAGATACCTTAAGAATATGCGTTTGTAAGATCTTGTTTACTGATGAAGCAAATTTTTACGTCAATGGAGAGGTTAATCGGCAAAACATACGTTATTGGAGTAATGCTAACCCTAACTGGCTGAGTCCGACGAAGATGCAAGGTGCCGGTAAAGTGATGGTGTGGGCCGGGATATGGGGTGACAGAATTATTGGACCAATTTTTGTCAGTGGAAATCTTAATGCCGAAAGGTATCTTAACATGTTGCAAGAAGAGATTTTCCCATCCCTGCTAAACGAGGAAGGTAACTTCCCAGTTTACTTCCAGCAAGATGGAGCTCCACCTCATTATGGTCTTCACCTGCGTCGGTATTTGGATCAGCAGCAGTTTCCGGATGCTTGGATTGGTCGGCGTGGTCCTGTGGAGTGGCCTCCCAGATCCCCAGATCTCACCCCCCTTGATTTCTATCTTTGGGGGCACTTGAAGGCCATGGTGTATCAGGAAAAGATACGAGACATAAATCATCTAAAGGAACGTATCACCAACGCCATTACAAGCATAACGTCAACTGTGCTAATGCGTGTTCATCAACAGTGGGGAACACGTATTGAAATGTGTTTTCAAAACAATGGCAACCATGTAGAGCATATTATATAAATAAAAATGGTTGTCCATAACAAAATGTTTATTTTTCCTATGTATGGAAACTTACGGCCCACCCTGTATATATATATATATATATATAGTGCCCGCGAAAAGTATCCGATCACTCAAGAAAATACAATATTTTCCCTTGATATTCAGAGAGACGTAATTCACTTTCTATTTGTTCTAGCGACATCTGGTAACTTTGAGGTTGCTCGCTGATATGAGAGCTATCCAACGCATTCTCAAATTAGTGTTCTGGTAGCCTTCGTTGCGGGTGGCTGTGTCTCAAATTTGTCAGATTTCACTGTTTGTGTAAATTTCTTGATATTTTTTTTTTTTTTACAGAAAGTGGTGTAAATAAAATTTATATATAATGTGTGCTAAAAAACAACTTAAGAGTGATTGTCGAGGTGCTATTGTTGCTTTGCATGCATGTGGGAAATCACAGAGACAGATAGCTAAGGAATTAAACATATCCCAAAGTACCGTTAATTTATGGGTTTCACGGGCTAAGAACAATGGTGGCCTAACCACGCCAGTCCCTAAAAAACGATCTGGCAGACCGAGAAAAACAAATTCGCGAACAGACAAACTTATGAAACGTTTAGTATTGAAAAACCCAACAATAACTGCGAAAGAAATAAAATTTAATATGAATAATTTGTTATCTGGTGTTTCTGAACGAACTATCCAGGAGCGGCTCCAAAAAGAACTCGGATTACCATCTCGCCATGCTGCTAAGAAACCGTTCATTAATGAAAAAATGCGTAAAAAACGTGTCGCATTTTGTAAAAAATACATTCATTGGACTGTTGATGACTGGAAGAAGGTTTTATTTAGCGATGAGTCGACATTTTTGACATTCAGAAGTTGTCCAAAAGGTTCGCCGGCCTATTGGCTCAAATAGGATGGACCCTAAATACACCCTAAAGACAATGAAACACCCTCCAAGTGTGATGGTTTGGGGTTGTTTCGGTTACTATGGGCGTGGAAACTTATATTTTCTTCCGAAGAACACAACTATGAATGGTGCACGGTATTTAGCAATGCTACAGGATAAACTTCCAATGGCAATGGCAATCCAAAGGACAAAAACATACATGCATGATGGTGCACCATGTCACAGGGCCAAAATAGTGACAAAATGGATTACTGACAATAAATTTGATATTTTGGATTGGCCTGGTAATAGTCCAGATCTCAATCCGATAGAAAATCTGTGGCTAATAATAAAAAATAAGGTTGAATGCCACGACACTGGCTCAGTCGAAAAATTACAAGAGGCCATCAAAAAGGTATGGTGCAAGGAAATATCAGTGGAAGTTTGTCAAAACTTGATTAAATCCATGCCAAAACGTCTAGAACAAGTCATCCAAACCAAAGGACAGATGACAAAATACTAATATAAGGTTAGTATACATTTAAACATTGTTTTTTATGAAAAAAATACAAATTTCAAGGGTGATCGGATACTTTTCGCGGGCACTGTATATATATAGTGTTAGTTAGTTCAGTGCTGGACTTACCTATAAGCTAAATAAGCTATAGCTTAGGGCCACACACCCTCGGGGCCTCATTTTTTAAAATATATTTTTATTTTATCATTAGTTTTTATTCTTTAACACTAATTCATCAAAAATTATATATATATATATATATATATATATATATATTATTTTTTCTTTATCATCAACATTAATATAAAAAATAATTATAGTAATAATTATTTTAAATTTTTTTACCCGAATTTTTTAGAGAAGGGCCTCAAATTTCATATAGCTTAGGGCCTCAGCAGGTGAAAGTCCGGCCCTGAGTTAGTTATATATATAGTGTTAGTTAGTTAGTTAGTTTTGTGGAGAGAGAGTTTATTTTAATTTACCATGAAGAATGTGTGAGATTTAATGTCTCTTTAAGGGTAACTTAATTCTAATTCAATGTATGAAAGTTTTGAAAAGGCACTTTTATAGTGCATCATCAGTAATAATAATGATAATGTGTATAAATTATAAAAGTATTTCCTACATTTTACAAAAAACTTTGGCACTATTATATAGCTTGAATAATATATATATATATATATATATATATATATTACAGCCTACATACACTAGTGTTATCTATAAGCTTGTATATATATATATATACATATATATACACGTATATATAACAAGAAAACTTGGATCACCTGAAGATCAGGGGCCCCCAGCCTTCTCTAGTTAGCCTTATAAGGCTAACTAATGAAAATATCACGACCTAACCTGATCAATCGTTAGGTCAACTGTATGCCTTGACGATTGGTTAGGTTAGGTCGTGATATTTTCGTTAGTTAGCTTTATAAAGCTAACTACAGAAGGCTGGGGGCCCTGATCTTCAGGTGATCCGAAAACTTATTTGTTTTGTTTAATTACCAAAAAATCAGAAACAAATTATAAACTTTCTTAAAATTCTCTAATTTTAGCCTAATTTAAAAACAATTGACATACGTATCCAAGTGATTTCTGTCATATCTGGAAATAAGTTGCCACAAATTGCTTGATAAAATAATTTTAATTTCGTTCTTTCAATCTTATTGTGGGAGAAATAACGCAAAAATAAAAAATAAAATATAAAAATCTAAGTAACAACTCAAAAAAATTAATGTACAGTATATCTTAAATGCCTAAACAATATTAGGGTGTATGCAGTTTACGCCAATACAGTCTTTACTATAGTCTACTATAATACAAGTCAGCTCATAAGTCCTGTTTCATTCATAAAAATTCATACTAAAATTAGATCGTAGCGCCCCCTAAGTGAATATTCCAAATTACAAAACACTGATAAATTCTAATATGATAGAATCTGTTCTACCATTATACCATGTTTCATTCTTAATGAAAATACTACAGATTTCCCATTTTCTTAACATTATAGTAATTTGTAGTATTTTCATTTAAGATAGAACTTTATGAATGAGATGAAATGATTGATTTGTTAATTATGTTAGACTATCTGCAAAAATGTGATGTGTGCCAAAACATTTATGTAGGGGGCGCCATGGCCGGATTGTCCCACTCCCTCAATCCGCTACTGTATATGATAATGATAAGCTTTATTGGTGATATATATATATATAGATAGATAGATAGATAGTCTTTGCTTCCAATATATCAACAATAGTTAACCTCTTAACGCCTGAAGATTTTGTAGGGTTAAGTTATGAATGCGTGTATTGGAAACGGTACAAATTCGACCCAGTAGTCCAAAAGAGGTTAAGAGTATTATTGTAATTAAGTTATAGTAAAATTTAGTGTAAATCCTAAATGGGTCTTTCCTGTTTCATTAACTGTTTCCGATTTTTATGAAAACAACGTGATATGTACAGTTTTTCACGCCGATTTCAAAATTATAAACCATTTCATCGAGAAATACTTAGGTTAGGTTAGGTTAGGCTAGGCTTATTAGCATTTGATGTTTTCTAGGACACTGTTTTTCTTTCAGTATTAAGTTATATTCTTGTAAAAAATTTACTGCATTTTCTTCTGTCTCAGTCTTCCTATATAATTCTATAAAATTAAATTTGTCAGTCATTGGAAAGTAAAAAGATGATGAACTAGTCTATGCTTGCAGTGGAAGAACAAAATAGATGCGCAACGCCACCGTTTAAAAAATAGCCTAGCCTATGCTTGCAGTGATTACACCGTTCTAGTATTTTTTGTAGTATTCTATAATTTACTTTCATTTCGGAAAAACTTATTTTTAGAATCAGCGTATTATTTTAAAATTTCTATAGCCTACGCTCTTTCAAACATTTGCTAGTTTCTGCACATTATAACTTTTTGGTTATATATTTCTCGATGAAATGGTTTATAATTTTGAAATCAGCGTGAAAAACTGTACATATCACGTTGTTTTCATAAAAATTGGAAACAGTTAATGAAACAGGAAAGATCCGTGTAAATTTTTTAAAAATTTAGAATTCTTAAAAAATTTCATATTTTTAATTCTAAAAGAGTTATCGCATTTCTCGTTCACTGTTCTTCTTTTAGTTTTAAGGGAAACATTTAATTCTTTGAAACTGCGGAATAATGCAAATTATTAATGGAATAACACGGTTAGAAGCGATTTTTTTTATTGTATTTATAGTAAAAGAATAATTACTTTAAATATATTAACTGTTTAAAAAAATTTTAGATAACAAAGAAACTAAACATAATAATGTAATTGCATTAGTTTTGAAGCATGGGAATAATTCACGACTTAAAAATTAAAAAAGCTAAATCGTCATCCATTAGAACCTGTAGCAAGGTATGGCAAGCCATTCTTAGACGACGTAGCAACACAACACCGACACTTGAAAGTTCAAGACAATACCGTTAAGAAATAAAATTTACTTGCGGCACTACATGGCTCTCTATGGGTAGTCGGCTATACCTGCTATTATAGCTATTCCTTTAGTTTATCCCTGAAAGGTAAACAAAACTGATGTACGAATGCACAACTTCTCCTTTCTGGCCTAGTCCAGTGTTTCTTAAATGGGAGTATACCGTCAGTTATGTAAGGGCCCAAGTAGTAGGGGCCAAGTAAAGGTACAGAAATGGAAACCAGAGTTGTCAACCTGTTGGGTTTGCGAACAATGGCGAGGAGAACGGGATGGGATGGTGGGGAGAGGATATATCTCCGGTTTTGCCCATTGGTTTTCCGTCTTCCTTTGATCTTTGTTTGCAATTCTTTGAAACATTTCTACAATAAGGGCAATAAACTTGACTGATTATTTCAATCTTCGAGGACTGGGGATTTCCCGAATACCTCCTTGGCTTCAATCTGGGACAATATATTATTGACTCAAAAGAATACATAGTTTAAAAGAAAAGGGAGGGGGTCTTATTGTTTTTCAACGTTTAAAAGTAGTATGGCCAGAAGAAAACAGAACTGCTGGCCTAGGCCAGACATAACGCCTCTTCATTTGCTGACAACGTTCACCAAAGCAGACATCTGATATCCATGTACTGGGAACTGATACTACTAGTAACAAGTAGGGGGCCTATACTGTACAGTGTACAGCAAGTGTAGAAAAACAAAATCCCATCAGATGACGGCCAAATTATTCTCAAACTTTATCAATATAAGCAAATGAACTCGACAAGAACTAATAAATAAAAAAAAAAATGACTATATAAAATTTAAACAGCATTAAATATATAAATAGTTTTTACAATAAATATTTTTATAAATCAACTCAAAGCATTTATTCACATCCATCAATTATTTTATATACTATTTGAGCACTTTCTGGACTTTATTGTGGCTATTTAAATTACTTTTTAAAACAAAATTTATTTCATTATACTTATTTGAAGTGGGCCTATTACGTTTATCAAAGACATTATAATGAATTAATAACTATAGAGAAGTACTCATTCGAGTCGTGCATATCTATCTACTTGTTTATCTATCTATCTAGCTCTATATATATATATATATATATATATATATATATATATATATATAAATATATATATATGATGCGCACCCATAAGGGAAAATGAAAAGGGATTTCCTAATGAAGTGTGCTGTTGAATAAGCGAAATGCCTTAGAATCGCTTTTCACTTTTCCTTGTGGATGTACATCATTTGTTTATTTCACGTGTTTAATTGTGAAATTCATCCCATATATAGTATTGACTAAACAATTAATTTTATACATCACTGAAAATACACTATAGTTAGGCTGACCATACGTACCGTTTTGAACGGGACAGTACCGTTTGTTTTATATTTCGTGGCCGTCCCGTCGTTTTAATAAAAATGTCAATTTTGTCCCGGTTTATGTACTTACTTTTCATGAATACAGAATATTACATAACCCCGTCCCTTTTTTGCCATCCCAATGTCCCGTTTTTGTCTCAAGGAAATATGGTCAGCCTAACTATAGTGCATTCCTTACAAACAAATAATTATAATATTTGAACAAAAAATTTCAAAATGTCTTTTCTGTCCAGCACTACATAAATATCGTATCGAATACGGTATATATTGTATTAAAGTGGTAAATACTGTATTAGATACAGTAAATATTGCATCCAGTATCATCTTGAGCTTCGTAATTCCGAGCTTAAAAATTCCATTATGAAATTCAATTTGGAGTTTTCCTATTGCTCAAAGCAGAGTTTGCAACATAACAGCTAATCCTCTTCCAAAGCGACCGAGACTGAGTAGTTTGCTATAAAAGAGTTGATATATATATAATATATGTACAGTATATATATATATATATATATATATATATATATATATATATATATAGTTTAAGTAAACAATGCTAAAAATAAATTGGTCAAAGACGTACCATCAAACAAACCTTTTGCAGTTCCCTGAAAAAGGAAGGATCTCTTCAGTTTGAAGCACTATGAATAAAAACAAAACAAAAGAAACTACTATCATATTTGTTAAGAAAAGTCCATTTTATGGTGGAGAAATGTATAATAATTTAACTAGAATAGACTGAAAATTGGGAAATGTGTCTTAAAATTTTCTGAAATAGTTCTTTATTTGTGTTCTTTCGACGCCAAAGGGCTACGTCGTAGCCAATGTCGTAACATCGCTGCTTCCCGTTGATCAGCGAAGTTAAGCGACATTGGGTCGGATAGTAGTTGGATGGGAGACTGTCCGCTGCGTCCAGACTATGTAGCGACCCATGGTTCGGATCCCACGTAAAGCTGTAGGTCCCCTCCGTCATGTGATCTTAGATGTCGCGAAGGAGATTAAACCGAACCAATAATTATTATTATTATTCGACGCCAAACGAATTCGTAAAATGTTTCATCTATTTCAACTGTACAGTTTGGACCTTTCATTTTCATTGGATGTTTTAGAATTGTCTCGGCGCAAACATGGTACACGTAAGAAAGTTAGGTTAGGTTAGGTTGTATCCCATTTCTCCACAATTAAATGTACTTTTCTTAACAAATGTATACATTTTTTACCTGAACATATTATTTTCTTTTGTTTTTTCCACAGTGCTTCAAACAGAAAAGATGCAAAAGAAAAATTTGGAGGCATAGAAAAAAAAAAATTAAATTTTCGCATGTCTCTAACTAATGTATATAATCTTTACGGAATGATGACTGTAAATGTTTTTACTTTTACAGAAGTCTCCGCTTGTACATTTTCCTTAATTTGTATTCGGATCATAATAACTTAGAGGTTATGAATTATCCAGTCAAGGACCCTGCTTCATTTCTTCCACAAATTGACCAATCAGAGAAAGGAAAACATTTTTACTTTAAATCCAATACTATTTCATTAGAAGAAAAATAATATGACTAAGAATGTATTTTAAATATACTACCAAAATTATACAGTAGATAAGAAGATATGAAACTTAACATTATTTACAATATTTAGTAGTGCCTAAGGGCCTCCCAATCAGCGGCGGCAAAGTGCCAAAGGCATCTCCTCTTGGGAGGATCCACAGGCCGAATTGGAGTGATAGGACAGGAAACAGATATAAGATTGTGATCGGAGGAACCCAACAGAGAAAAAAGTTTGACAGAGTAAGAAGAAGGATGAGAGGTAAGAAATATTTCCAGAATGTTGGGCCTATTTCCAAGGCGATCGGGGAAATGAGTAGCAGGCGCGGATACAGAGGGGGAGGGCGCGCGTGGGGATTTAGGATTTGTCATGCCTGTGTCATGTAAATATTGCCGGCCCAATATTATATATAATATTATACAATAACATCAAAAATTATTAATTATCGGAATACGAGATGTTATTCAGGTTAAAGCTAGAGGAGTTAAGCCCCCGTCCCTGTATCCTCCCCTGAGTAGGGTGCTGTAAAATCTGCTCTAGGTCATTCAGGATAGAAAAGTTGTAAGCTAATTTACCAGGGATGTTAGTGTAATGAGAGGAAAGCCAAAGGTGGTAGTGAACATTGAAATCTCCTAAAATGGAGATTTCAGCAATGGGAGAGTGGGATACATTATTAATTATTCAGTCAGAGACTATGCTTCATTTTTACTTAAGGTTGACTAAGCGGAGGAAAGAAAACAATTTTACACCTTAAATCTGATGCTATTTCGTTAAAATATAATATGTTACAGACCGTGCGTGGAACAAGGAATTCTTCTGGAAAAATTAAATCCACTATAGTCCGAATAAGTAATGGTAAATGACAGTCACTATAGTTCTTTCTTTTTCATGATGTTAACCCGACGTAGGCAACGGGTTACTCGCAAAGAGGCCCTAAAATATAGCTTCCCTTATCAGCTATCTGCCAAGCAGATAGGACCCAGCTTTGGGACAGGATCTAGGGTTTAAAGCAGCCTAACCCCACTACATTCAGAACCTCAATATAAGCAAGAAACTCGTTGCATTCACGTCGGATTGAATACATCAAAGAAAAGGGGGGTAACAGTTTTTGCGAGTGACCCGTTGCCCACGTCGGGCTGACATCATAAAAAGAAAAAACTATAGTGTTTGTCATTTACCATTACATATTCGGACTATAGTGGATTTAATTTTCCAAGAAGAGTTCCTTGTTCCATACGCGGTCTGTGTGTAACATAAAAGTTTCACAGAAGACCATTCTGAGTTGTAGCATATACAGTATATATATAATATATATAAAATTACGATAGAAGTGTTCTTCGGGAACCTTATCCTCAATAGCAATATGAAAACAAGAGATACGGCTCTCAACATTTATTGGCCAAACGTTTCGGTCTACTCAGGGGCCATCTTCAGTGACTAAATAGAAGCATCTAAAAAACAATCATAACTAAAGTAAATACAAAAGTCATAAATATACTGTACAATAATAAAATTAATACAAAAAGTTAAGTTGAAAAAAAAAAATTGAAGAAAAAACTATCTGGATTATAAGACAAAATAAAAGAAAGTAAAAATAAAACAGAAAAAAACAAAATTTAAAAATTTAAAAATTTTAAAAATTTTAAAATTTTAAAAAAGGACTGACCTGGATGGTAAAAGTTACAAATAACAAAATTGGAGAGAAAGGAAAGAAGAGAAAAGTTAAGTTAGTGCGTAAATTGCGTTAAAAAGGTGTTGGTTGAACAGAAAGTATGTAATTTTATGGAGGAAAGGCTGTCGTTTAATTCTGGATTTAATTTCTTGATAAAAAGGGATTCTAAAATTTTAAGATCAAACGAATTAGAAGCAGACGACAAAATCGCAAAGGAGTCCTCGGGGCACGGGTGGTCATGGGTCTCTGAATGATGCCGAATAGCAGAGGATTCAGGAGTGGAAAGAGGGCGAGAAGTTCGATAAGACAAACCCAAATGCTTCGAAATCCTAAGTTTTAACTGTAGGGCAGTCTGCCCCACATAACGACTTTGGCAGGTCGCGCATGTATATAAATAAATAACAAAGGATCTCAAAAGCACGGGGAGGTGATCTTTATGGCGAAAAAAGGATTGCAGAGAATTAGAATTAGAATTAATAATTATAAAGTCGCATTGATTGAAGTGTCTGTCCAAAATGGAGTGGACATCTTTATTAAGTTGAAAAGTTAGTTGGTCTAAAAAAGGAAGCTTAAGATAAACCTTCTGTTTCGGAACCGTGGACCGAATTATTTTGGGCGAATATAGGTTATTTAGAAATTTAGAAATTAAAGTCTCAATAGTCAAAGTACAATAAAAATTATAGTTAAAAAATCTCTTAAGATAGTGAATTTCTAAGTCAAATAAAGACCAACTTGAACAAAGGTGGTAGGCTCTAAAAATACGACTCTTAATACTAGCCAGCTTAAAACTAAGTGGAATATTGCTGAAAAAATGAGTACCAAGCTGGTTAGTAGTTGGTTTTCTAAATACTTGCGTTGAGAAGTCTGTACTATGTTTATTTATGGTAACATCAAGAAACGAAATTTTATTGTATTGTTCTACTTCCATAGAGAATTTAATATTAGGCTGCTTAGTATTAATGTGATTTAAAAATAAAGGGGCATGATCTTTGTGCTTAAGAATGACAAAACAATTATCTACATAACGTTTAAATAAAATAGGTTTAAAATCAAGCGGGCAATCCCTCAGCCACTTTTCCTCGTGAAAACAAAGAAAACTGTTAAAGGACGGACCAAGGGGCGAACCCATTGCCATTCCCTCGTGCTGGTGGAAAAGTTCCTTATTAAAAAAGAATATGGTATCCTGGACTGATAACTTTAAAAGTTTTGAAAACAATTGTCTGCTTAATCCCAAAATGTCATTATTTTTACTTTATTTTGTCTTATAATCCAAATAGTTTTTTCCTAATTTTTTTTTTAACTTAACTTTTTGTATTAGATTTTACTATTGTACAGTATATTTATGACTTTCGTATTTACTTTAGTTATTGATTGTTTTTTAGATGCTTCTATTTAGTCACTGAAGATGGCCCCTGAGTGGACCGAAACGTTTGGCCAATAAATGTTGAGAGTCGTATCTCTTATTTTCATATTCCTATTGATATATATATATATATATATATATATATATAATGATGAAAATAACCACGAAGGAAAAAGGAAACACAGAATGGTGCTCAAGCGCTTTCGTCTAATGACATCCTCAGGAACACTGAAATAAATAACAAGTTCGAGACTGTATATAGGTCACAAAAAAATAGAAAAATAAAAATTGTAGGAGGAGCATACAAATTTATAAGGAAAAACTACCAGAGTTTTAGCACTTTGCCCCTCTTGTCTAAATCCGTTCTGAACGAATTCAAAACAACAAGATCAAGGGAAAAAAAGACCCTGGCTAATGTTAAAATTATTTGTAAGTTGAATAATGGCAGACTCAAGAAATTTTTATTAACAATGTTGCTTGAGTGAAACAAAATTGAAGCATTATTCCAATCAATACAGTGGGATAACTTTGACAAATGGACGAAAAGGGCAGTGGACGACTGTCCCATTCTAACGGAATATTGATGCTGTTTTACACGCGTGTGCAAATCCTTTCTCGTCTGTCCAATGTAAAAGAAATCACATCGTTTACAACCAATTTTAATATTCAAAAGTTTAAGTACATTAGCAATGCCTAAAAAGCCTGAGAAAAATGGAAGTACTAAAATATTCTTCGACAAAGTGCGAGGGTTATTATTCAAACGATAGAAGGTTCGTTTTGCCTTGTTAAGACAAGATTCCCAAAAAGCAGGTGGGTAGCACAAATCACTTCCAATACTGTTGAATTTTTCTAATTCGGCATGCATCCATGAATTCCGGAGTGGCGATCTTAAGAGCGCGGAGAAACATTGAAGAAAATATGGCTTTCTTGATGGGGTGTCTTGTCCCGAGTAAAAGTGTACGTAGACAAATTGTTTGATTTTTTCCGATAAATACTAAACTTAAAACCTAAGCTTTCCCTATGTACACGCACATCCAAAAACGGGATTGAGTTGTTTTGTGATTCACATGTAAAAAATTCCATGGATGTTACTGAAAAACTGAATAATATACGCAATGAAACCAACGATAGATTGATCAGTTTTGACGTTTGTTCAGTCATTGTTTACAAAAGTGCCGATTGACGATATGCTTTACTTTCTCTCCCGAGAATTACATACTGTACGTATGACCTGCCACTACCTGCACACATCGTTTTGGAACTCATTAAACTTTGCATCAAAGACTGTAAATTCACTTTCAGTTGCGAGTATTATCAACAGGTTTTTGGGATGGCCATGGGTAATCCCTTGTTGCCCTCCTCTCCACTATTTATATGGAGTTTTTCGAAATTACTTACATTCCGAGAATCTTGGGTTGGCATCCCATGGTTGCGGTACGTCGACGATATTTTGTGTATCTGGTCCATGAAGCATGACCTGGATCACTTCCTCCTCCAGTTAAATAATCACGTCCCTCCATTAAGTTTACTTTAGAAATGGAACAAAACAACTCAATCCCGTTTTTGGATGTGCGTGTACATAGGGAAAGCCCAAGTTTTAAGTTTAGTATTTATCGGAAAAAATCAAACAATTTGTCTACGTACACTTTTACTCCGGACACGACACCCCATCAAGAAAACCATATTTTCTTCAATGTTTCTCCGCGCTCTTAAGATCGCCACTCCGGAATACATGGATGCCGAATTAGAAAAAATCAACAGTATTGGAAGTGATTTGTGTTACCCACCTGCTTTTTGGGAATCTTGTCTTAACAAGGCAAAACGAACCTTCTATCGTTTGAATAATAACCCTCGCATTTTGTCGAAGAATATTTTAGTACTTCCATTTTTCTCAGGCTTTTTAGGCGTTGCTAATGTACTTAAACTTTTGAATATTAATGTAGTATTTTCATATGATGATATTGTGAAAAATATCATAGTAAAAAATAGCCCTACCAATAATTCAGGCATTATCTATAAAATTGGTTGTAAACAATGTGATTCCTTTTACAATGGACAGACGGGAAAGGATTTGCACACGCGTGTAAAACAGCATCAATATTCCGTTAGAACGGGACGGTCGTCCACTGCCCTTTTTGTCCATTTGTCAAAGTTATCCCACTGTATTGATTGGAATAATGCTTCAATTTTGTTTCACCCAAGCAACATTGTTAATAGAAATATTCTTGAGTCTGCCATTATTCAACTTACAAATAATTTTAACATTAGCCAGGGTCTTTTTTCCCTTGATCCTGTTGTTTTGAATTCGTTCAGAATGGATTTAGACAAGAGGGGCAAAGTGCTAAAACTCTGGTAGTTTTTCCTTATAAATTTGCATGCTCCTCCTACAATTTTTATTTTTCTATTTTTTTTGCGACCTATATATAGTCTCGAACTTGTTATTTATTTCAGTGTTCCTGAGGATGTCATTAGACGAAAGCGCTTGAGCACCATTCTGTGTTTCCTTTTTCCTTCGTGGTTATTTTCATCATAAATATTATTCACATGTTACTTTCGTGAAATAATTTTCGTATATATACACATATACACACACACCTTGGTTAACCTTGGTTTTGCTTCCGCCCGAATTGTTCATTCTGATGAAGGTCAAGCTTGTCACTCCATCTTAGACCTACAGTTTAACGTGGAATCCGAACCACGCCCCACCACGGGTGGTCAGAAATTACAAACTCCTCGCCCGGACTCGATCTCCCGATCAGCAGCCAAGCGTCTTAACCACTAGGCTACTCAGGGTGTATATACTATTTATTTATTTATTTATATATTATATATATATATATATATTATATATATATATATATATATATATATATATATACAGTGTGTCCGTAAAGTCATGGTGGGATTTTAAATAGCTATATTATTGCAACGAAACATGATAATGAGATGAAACAATGCCAAATTTAAGAACAACTCTCAAAGTTGTATCTTGTAGTTAGTCTAGGCTAAGCTTAACCTTTATCTCGTAGTTAGTCTAGGCTGTCCACATGCCTATGTTGAATATGAGCGTAATAGCCCGAAAGTTAATGTGTGGTGTGCTCTAGCACGAGATCGAGTGATTGGCCCATTTTTCTTCGCGGAACCCACTGTGACGTCACACAACTACCTCGCTATGTTGGAACATTTTGCAGTACCCCAATTTATTGACAATAATGTCATCTTTCAGCAAGATGGTGCTCCTCCGCACTATGCCAACATTGTTCGAGAATTCCTTAATGAAAAATTTCCACAGAGATGGATAGGAAGAGGAGGATGGAAGCCATGGCCTCCACGCTCTCCGGACCAGACACCTTTGGACTTTTATTTGTGGGGTTACGTCAAGCAAAGCGTGTACAGTGTACCCATTAGGGATATTCATCACTCGCACGAGCGAATCACGGAAGCTATCGCATCCGTCACTCCTGATGTTCTTGGGCGTGTGTGGCTGGAATTGAATCACCGCCTAGATGTCTGCAGGGCTACCAGAGGAGCCCATATCGAACTACGTTAAACAAAGTTATTCTTTTAGAGTTGTTCTTCAATTTGCCTTTTTTTCATCTCATGTTTCGTTGCAATAATATAGCTATTTAAAATCCCACCATGACTTTACGGACACACTGTACACATATATATATATAAGGCCGTAGCCAGAGCTTAAAAACAGACGAGCCGAAAATAGCCCTACTAGGGGGTCCGGGGCCATGCTCCTTCAGAAGATTTTTTTAATCCTAGCACAAAACCATGCACTTTGAGCGTATAGTAACAGAGTGAATTGGACAATAATAGCTTCACTTAAATGTTGCTACTCTATGTTTTTATTCACGTTATTTGTGGTTTGAGTGCATTACATTGATATGATCAGAAACCAGTTCTTATCATTTGCTACTTGACTGATGGCTGAAGGCCAGTGCCAGACGAGGCGGCTGCCTCGTCTGCCTTAACGTGGCTACGGATATGTTATATATATATGAAAATTATTTCACGAAAGTAACACGTGAAAAATATTTATGATGAATAAAACCACGAAGGAAAGGAAACACAAAAAGGTGCTCAAGCGCTTTCGTCTAATGACATCCTCAGGAACACTGAAGTACATAAAAGGTTACGGCCTATATATAGGTTACAGAAAGAAAAAAAATTAAAATAAATAAATAACATACATACACACAAAATATATATATATATATATATATATATATATATATATATATATATATATATGCAATAAACGGAGAAGTAAAAATAAAAATTAAAAATTAAAGATTAGAGGATTAACAAAGAGGCATACAGATTTGTAAGGAAAAATATCGATTTTTAGCACAAGATCAAATGAATTAAAAATACAAATTTATACTGGAAATCTACCCGGGTTTTAACACTTTGCCTTTTAGAGTCAAGTTTTGATATATATAAGAATAAAATGAAGATTAAAAGTTAATAAAGTAGCGTACAAGTTTACCAAAGATTTAGCGTCCTACCCTTTTTATCTAAATTTGTTTTGAAGGAATTCAAAACAACAGGATCGAGTTGAAAAAGACCTTTTTGTGTTTCCTTTCCTTCGTGGTTTTATTCATCATATATATATATATATATATATATATATATACAGGGTGGGCGGAAAGTAGCTCCCTATTTTGGATTGGTAAAAAAATACGTATATTATCCATTTATTTCAGAAGAGATAATATGAAAAGGTAGGCATACATGGTAGGTTTTCTCTAAAATTCAATGTGGGCTCCAACTCTTTCCACCAGCTTCTGGAGCCGCCCAGGAATGGCGTCCACTGACTTTAGCAGGAACTCCGGCGGGATGGAGGACATGACTTCCCGAATTCGGTCCTCCAGTTCTTCGAATGTCCTCGGTTTGGTGCGGTAGACTTCTTCCTTTACCCACCCCAAAGAAAGAAGTCGCACGGTGTCAAGTCGGGGCTCCTGGCTGGCCATTGATGTGGACCACGACGACCCATCCAACGCCCAGGGAAGTGGGCATCCAGCCACTCACGGACAACAAGAGCGAAGTGCGGAGGGGCGCCATCTTGCATAAATATCAGATCGTCGATGTTCTCCCATGTGCTGACAACCGGCCAGACCTCGTTTCGCAACATAGCAAGGTACCGCTCAGCATTCATGGTGTTGCGCAGAAGGAACGGGCCCACAACCTGATCTGAGGTCATACCACACCACACCGTTACACTGAACCGATTCTACCGTTTTTCAGCGGTAACCATGGGATCCTCTCCTGCCCAGTAGTGGCAATTGTGGCGGTTGACAAAGCCTCCGACGTGGAACACCGCCTCGTCGCTCCAGAGGATGTTGCGGAAGAGATGGGGGCCAGTCTTCATGCCAAGCCAGCATGATTTCCCCGAACTCCATGCGAATGTCGCAGTCCTCGTCCGAGAGAGATTGGCAGTAATGCGGCTTCCAACGCACGCCAGTTCAGCTCCTCCTTCAGCACAGTTCGCACTGAGTAGCGGGAGAGTCCACTTTCCCGAGCTGCCTGGCGAGTTGACTTTCGTGGACTCCGTGCGAACATTTCCTGAACTGCCTGCACCGTCTCCTGGGCCCTGGATGTCGAAGGGCGACCACATCTTCGAACATCTGCCACAGACCCCGTGGTCATGAGCTTCGAGTGGCAGTTCTTGATTGTTTTCGGGTCCACTTGGGCACGTGGTCCGTGAATGGCCCGCCACCATCTTTGAACTCGAACGACAGATTGCCAAACTTCGTACCGTGCCGCCAACTGGGCACGCTCCTGCAGTGTTAAAACGCTCAGCCATGTTACCCTTCAATCCGAAATGAAAAAAAAAATGAACGTTACAATTGTACCACTTTAGAGAACACAAAGAGAACACTTTAGAGAAAAAAGATTACGGTTACAATTGTACCACTTTAGAGAACACACCATAACAATATAACAATACAATCACAATTTATACATAATTTATATGTAATTTAAATTAGGGAGCTACTTTCCGCCCACCCTGTATATATATACACAGCGACTAAAGGCATATGAAAAATAAAAATGCTGAAGTTAGTATTGTACATTTGAACGACACAAAATCCAACAATGAAATACCAGTGTAGGAATGCAAGAGTGAAAAACTTATTTAAGCATGTTCTGTAGTGGTACACACACAAGTTTCATACAAATAACATATACAGTATATTTATTTTATATTTTACCCCATTGAATACAAGTGTATTCAATGGGCTGAAATACAGAAAAGAAAGAGAGACATTTCAACAAACTTGCAAACTATTTTTGGCTTTTTACCGTGTCAATATAAAGATCATTATTGCTTTTTTCAAGTTTCATACAAATAACATATACTGTATATTTATTTTATACTTTACCCCATTGAATACAAGTGTATTCAATGGGCTGAAATACAGAAAAGAAAGAGAAACATTTCAACAAACTTGCAAACTATTTTTGGCTTTTTACCGTGTCAATATAAAGATCATTATTGCTTTTTTAATTGCTGTTACCAATTTTAGTTCTATTTATCCCCCCCCCCCCCCATTTCCCCCATCATACTTTTTTTTATTAAGTTCTGTACTTATCCTAAAATTTAAAAAATATTAACTTTAACCAATACTGAATTCCAATGCACTTCTTGTTACCATATTCGATCCTAGTTACTTTTAATTGTTTGTACACTTTTAATTAGAAAAGTATTATACTTATATTAATATTATGATGCACACCCACGAGGGAAAAGGAAAAATTATTTGAAAGCCTTCCCTGTATTCAGCCAGTACGCCTCGTTATTCCCTGACGAGGTGTACTGCTGAATACGCGAAAAGCCTTTAATTGCTTTTAAGTGTTTAATTATTGTGAAATTCATCCCATATTAATATTATATTTATCTTAATTATAAAATTATACAATAATTATTTAATTTATAATTTATCCAAAATGAAGAATGTGCACAAGTTATGGAAACAATTTCAGAACAGCTATTGAATTTACTGTAAATTTTCTCCACAATTTGTGGACACCATGTTTAATTTGAAAAATACTGTAGAGGAGTAGGAAGATGCATCAAAGAAAAAGACCCATACAGTAAACAAGATTCTTTAATATATTAATAACATTCATGGTGGATCGTAAAACATAGCTGCAATTTCATCTTTATTCCGAACTAGACAACTACTCAACCAACATCTACAGATGTCAATCTTGACTGTAAAACCAAAGTCTCACCTATATCTAGTCAGACCACGCTTGTACAAAATTCCATTCTATTTTTGTGAAATCGTGGAAAAGCCAATCAGTCCATAAATTTACAAAAATGCCACAGCCATCAAAATTTTGAACTTCACATCCAAAGCCAGTGAGACCAAATTTGTGAAGTTGCATTCAAAATGCAAGTGCCCTGTGAGTTTAACTCTTTCCTTATGCTGTGCATCACGTGTGATGGACAGCACAAGGAAAAGGTTAAAGTAAATGTTAAGGTCTCGCTAGCTTATAAGTTTCTACTCGAAATCATTTTGCACTAAATTATTTACATGTTGTACTGCGTGCTTGGACCAACAGATTCACGTAATCTTTGTTTAAACGTAAAGGATATCAATCATGAAGTGCAGCTACAGGGTATAGGGTATATACAGGGTATATTTACAGTATATGTTCATTTACAATATACAAAAACGATGCCAAAACTTAGTATTCCTACTGTAGATGCTTTAACGTTCGTTTCATTTATCTATAATAAAATTTACTCTAAATAGAAGTGATAATTTGGTTCGTTATTTTTTGTTTTTTCTGTAGGAAGGTGAGGCCAAGGGTGAATGCTGCAAAAACAACCTCCTTCCCATAAAGGAAGAAGAGAGCCAAAATCAAGGTCCAAGGTTTTCGAGATGCTTGGACACTCTGCGTTTGAAAGATTGAAGGTCACAGACATAGGGAAAGATGGATTGAGGAAGGTTGTTCCAGAGATGATCGGTTAACTAGATAAAAGATTGAAAATACCGATAACCCTTGCGTTAGAGAGTTGGACAGAAAATGAATGAGAATGTGTAGAAAGTCCGGTAATGCGTGCTCTCCTTAAAGGGGTGAAGAGTGAAGGATTGAAGGCAGTCAGTAAGAGGAGGGGAATTGATGAGACGAAATCCTTTGATTCCAACCCGGTCAAGTACGGCTGTGTGGGTTGAGCCACCCGACACATGAGAAGCGTACTCCATACAGGGGCGGACAACACCCCTGTACAAAGACAGCAACTGAGTCGGGGTGAAGAAACTGAGGAGCCGATACAGTACACACAACCTCTTAGAAGCTGTTTTAGAAAGAGAGTACTGTATATCATTATATGTAATCTTTCCAGGAAATATTACGAGGAAAGGAAACGCCAAGAATGTTAAGATAAGAGGAAGGATTGAGTTGTGTATTGTTGGCGGACCAATGGCGGTAAGGGGATAGTCGTGTTGGAGATTGTGATGAGTAGACAGACGGAAGAACTGAGGTTTTGAGGCATTGAAAGCCACAAGGTTTTCCCTGCCTCAATCAGAGATAGTAGAAAGATTAGCGGTCAGGTGCACCATAGCCGTCCTACGAGAAGCATGGTGTGACTGTTGAGAGGGACGCTTTGTGAAGCAGGTGGAGAAGTGAAGAGTACAATCATCGGCATAGGAGTGGATAGGACAGGAAGTGCGAGTTAATAGATCACTGATAAATTAAAAGGAAAGAGTGGGTGACAGGACAGAGCTCTGAGGAACTTATCTGCCATATTGTGCTGTCACTCTTCAGCAACAGCTTTAAGATGTCAACCCTTTTCACGTTGTTAGCGCGTACAGTTAACTAATACACTAAGTATATGCAAAAGAAATAAGTAGTAACGTATAGGTGGAAAGTATTATATTTGCAGTTTGCTGAATTACAAGTTAAATTTTAATTATGATATAATTTAATTTCAGGTACCTAATATATCAAAATTATTAACCATTAAGTTAAGCTTAATACTGAATCCAAACTTTAATGTGCATATTTTAATATAATATTATAAATCAATTGACGTTATATACATTTATTGGTTACATTTAACCTTAAAATACTGATAGGAGGCTACTAAAGGCCTAGTTTACAATTATTAAAATTAAGTAGTCAAAAAATGGTACCTAATCAAACTTTATTGGAGTTGGCCTTTCACCTAACCCCGGGGAACAGCGAAGGAGACTGTCTTCCAGGGGAGGGGGGCTTCCGACCGAAACTCCTCAAAGTTTGTTGTTCATGATGGCGATGATTGGTGAGGGTTTATAATGGAGGAGCAGCAGTCAGAAAGGCTATATTTTCTTTCCAGGTCTTAAAGGTTTGAGGGGAACAGCAACAAGAGAATGCCTCACTGACAAAAGTCAGTGAGGCAACAGCACTCTGTCAGCAGGAAAACTGACGCAACTTCACCACAGTGCTGGAAGTGTAGAAACAGCAACCCAAAAGCAAACAGGAACGAAAGCAACTGACAAAAAAAATTAGAATTCACTCAACGTACAGGTTCATGACAGAAACTGGAACAGGAGTCCCCAAATGTCAGTCCTGATTGGGGGAGAAAATCCACCACCTGTAAGTAGAACTTTCTTAGTAAAGACGGATATCCTCAGCCGAAGTAGAGAAGATCGAAGTGTGTGTCGTGGGCGGGAATATCGAGGACAATGTAGCAGGAAATGGGAGATGGTTTTCAGTGATCTGCATCTGACATATAAGGAAGAGTCCACCAGGTCAACGCAGTGAAAGTAGGAATTAAGTTCATCATGCCCCGATCGAAAGCAGAACAGGACTGAGGACTCAAAACGACCCAACGGAGCATACCATACTATGAAGCCCCAGCAGGATTTAAGTGTCCTATAAAAAGTAAGGAAGCGTTCCCTTTCCCACTGAGAGGAGTAGTCTTTGTGCCAGGATGGAATGGAAGATCTGTTACGAAAGGTAGACTGTGAGCTGCCCGCGCCAAACAGTCCATCCTCTCATTACCTGGGATACCAGAATGTCCTGGGACCCAATGAAGAACAACTGCAACAGAAGAGGCAGCAAGGTGACGTAGAGTAGATTGAATCATGTCTACTAAAACATGATAGGAAGTTTGCATGGATAACTGGATCAGTTGAAGTGCTGTGTGAGAATTAGAGAAAAGGATAAAATGGGAGTGGCGAAGCACAGTATCAATAAGCCAAAATAATACCTGATAGACTGCATACAGTTCTGCTGCTAAGAGAGTGTGCTGAGGAAATAGTTTCCAGGAAAAACAACGTGATGAAGAAGGAATAAATACAGCTGAAGAACAGGAACTCGGTGACGTAACCTTTAAACCATCAGTGTAGAGGACACTATAATTATGAAAGACGAAGTCAACATATGATAAGAATTGTGGAATAAGAAGTGCAGTCGAAGCTGAATCTAAAAATGGAAAATCAAGGTAGATTGTGCACACTAAGGGATCCCAAGGAGAAGAGGCGGGAAGAGGAGTCACTGTAAAGAGATGGAGTTTAGGGAATAAGTGCGAAGAAGATCTTTGGACCGAAAAAAGAATGGTGGTTTGTTGGTAATTGACCAGTCTTTGTCCATGATGCACGGGAGAACCCTGACTAAGAGGAATGCAATGGGTGCGATAATGGCAAGGCTTGAATTCTAAAAGAAAATATCGAACACTAGAGAGATTTCGATAATACTGGAGAAGAAACAGACCAGACTCTCCGCGGAGAGCCAAAATGGGAGTTGAGTGTCGTGCATCTTGGATGATACGCATTGTAGAATTATAAATAACCCTCTAGTCTCTTTTTCAGGGAATATGTTGAGGAGTCAGATAAAATCAGTATATTGCAGTTTTCTTAATATAAAAGCGTTGTAAAAGAAAAGCAGCATTCTCCTATCTGCACCCCACCTATATGAGGAAACAGCTTTCAGTGCATTCATACGGGTAGTGCACCTTGCTACAAGATGGGTAACATGAGCGAACCACGTAAGGGAAGGACTATAAAAAATCAGGCCTGGAATTTGAGTCTGGAGACTGTATAGATCTCAACAGAATAAATTTTTAGTGAAAGTCAGGGGATGCTCCGTTGATGGGTGGAGTACATTAGTTTTATTTTGTGTGTATTTATAGTGAGACCCTGAACTGAGCACCAAGATGTAAACTTGTTTACTACTGTCTGAAGTTGTTGCTGAGCCCTCGAATGGAGTTTTACCCATCACAAAGAAGACGGCATCACCAACAAATTCAGAAGATTATACTGGGGCTATATTTGACATATCGGAGAGGTATAAGTCAAATAATAAAGAACTCAAAACAGAACCCTGAGGCACCCCACGTTTGACGGGGAACGAACGGGACTGGGAATTCTGTATTTGAACCCTATATGATCTATTGTCCAGAGAGTTTGCAAGCCAGCGGAGGAGGCTCTTAAAGTGGTAAGTTTAAACAGTAGGCCTGTATGGGAAACAGAATCAAATGCGTGACTTAGATAAAAAAACTAAAACACACTTCCCATCTTTCAGAGCCAATCGGATGAACGTCTCCAATCTGACCAATTGATCAGGAGTACTTCTACCCTTCCTAAACCCACTGAGTAGTACGGAGAGCAAAAGGCAGTTAGGACGGGAAGACGAAGTAGCGAAGGATCTTTGTCTGGCTTTAATAATATGGGAAGGAGAATTGCCTCACTTCACTGGGAGGGAAAGATGCCACTGATCAAACTGAGGTTGAACAAGTGCAACAAGGAGGACAGAAGTCTTCTAGGAAGATGAAATAAAAACTGCTTATGTATAAAATTACGACCAACAGAACGATCCCTCTTTCTATCATTCATTCTGGTTAAATACACAAAGAAGTGTGTACATATAAAATGTTGTAGGAATTCTAAGTTTGTATTTCGTTTCCTTTTTTTTATGCATGAAGGAGGGGCTAAGGCAAATGCCCGAATCTGTTTACATAACATGTAACAGATTATTAACATTGAAAATCTAACAAATTCTAATAACAATAAAAAATAAAAAAAAGGTTTTGAAAGATGAAAAAGAAGTACAAGAAATGAAGTTTATGCAAATAGTAATTAATTAATTTACAAAGGTCAAAGGTGAGGTCAAAAGGTGCAGCAGTCGTCATGACAAATGTATATTCTCGTGTTTTGAACAAGAAGGTCTCAAACTACGAGTGGAAATATTTTGTACAGTTGTATTTTAGTTACACTATGCGTGTTCTCACACTGGTATTGAATAAAAACAAAATTAAATGTATATAATTTTAGTAAGAGTTTAGTCAGAGTTTGAAAGAATTTGAAACAAAAATTAATAGTCATGCAAATGGTGATATTTACAGTTTACAAAGTAATTACAGTTCACTGTGCATTATGTTGTGCTGTTTTCTAGGTGCATTAGAAAACTCAATAGCCGGACAGGGCCCCAGCTATTTTGTTTTGCAAATACCTCCATGGGGAATGTCTGCAGACGGGGCGAGAAGTCGGGCAATGGTGCTTTTTCAAGCAGTTGGCGAAGGTTTTGTCACATTCACAGAGGCGATTTCCGCAGTCTAGAGCTCGTCCAAAAATGCCACCACTAGCTCCCACTGTAAAAAATAAACTGTGTAAAAAAGGATATGTCTATATTCAGAGGCCTACTTAGTATTTTGCCACCCCTAGGCAGGGATTAAAGTGCCTTATATCATAGTTGTGCTATTTGATATCGCTAGTTTGCTATTAGAGGCTGCTGTTCTTTTTTATTTTAAAACTTATTTGTAAATCCATTTAATTTGTTAGTGCTTATAACTCATTTATTTTTTATTTTTGTTTTCTTTGCCCAATTTGAAATACGATAAAATTTGCCGCCCTAAACAGGTGCCTACTCTGCCTATACGTATATCCGCCTATATCTATATTAGTGGGATTTTTTTCACGTACTGTATATGTGTTAGTATGTACAGTCTACAAAAAAGAAATACAATATTCAACCGAAGTGTGTGTGTGTGTATATATATATATATATATATATATATATATATGTAGCGGATCGACAAGAAATAGACCAACAAATCGACAGACATACTTTCTTTCCACGCTACCATAAAACAGTTTGGAACACACGTGGACAAAAGTCAAACAATGGAAAGTCTGTGTCTTCCCAAGAAAGGCGCGAATGAAGCTTTTATCAAACAAAGGACACGCGGACCGAGCGTCTTAAGATTTGGTATAGTCCTACGTCACCAGGGTATAAAAGCGAGCTTCCATTTGCTTTCATTCTCACTCTCACTCACCCGTACGCTCACCATCATCACGTGAGCAGCGCGTCCACCAGCCGTTTTCCGGCCCCCTGGCCGAGGGGCCGCGGCCGCTACTTTCTTCAGGGCCTACAGTTGTCATCACGTAAGATCTACAGACCGCCTGCAGAAGCAATCCTTCGAGGCCCAACCGGAATCACTTCGGGCATGCGGTTTGCGGCCTACGCCGCACCTCATAAGGCCAGCCTGCACCTCGAGAAGTAACATCACCTCAGGCCTCCACGAAGCCTACATCCATCATCTCAAGAGGCTCAACGGACAACGACAACTCCAATCTGCGTAATAGGTTCGTTTTCAACCCGCCTTCAACAAAGTTTACGTCACCATAAGATAAGTACCCCCTATCCTAAGTACTCTTGTGAAGCCTACATTAGCCTACCGCCGAACGGTAGGCTATACTCCCAAAGTGTGTATTTACGCGTTCCAACTGACTCGTGAAAGAACGCAGTAGGCCTGTCATCCAATTCAAGTGTCATTTTTATACCGTTATTCCGCGTATCATCCGTCATTATGTTCAAGTCATATATTTGTGTGTTAAATATTCTCTTGACGTAATCATTTAACATCACATGATGTTCTTATATATAAATGATATTTGTGCAAGCATTTTAATCCATTATTATTAGGCCACATCAATTATTCTATGTGCATCCATGCAATCATTTAGCCTACTTAATCAGTGTCAAGTATTTCATTCAATGTACCAAACGCACGTGCATTCTTTATATCAGTTACTAGGCCCATTCAATGTTACGTGTCGCATGCCATTTACATACCATCGATGAGTATTACATTATGTATTACGTGTCAATTAAGCTATTAACATTTCATCTTATTAGCTAAGCCTATGCCATAAGCATAACGTAAAACTACCACTTAATTACTGTCAATTCTTTGTTATATCACAGTGAATAAAATAACGGATTTATTTTCATAATAAACTACAAAACCCATAAGGTGTCTTTTATAACCTTAACATTAATTTGCTTGAGCGTAAATCAAGCTGGTGACCCTCGCTGCCATTTCGGTCACTTCCAATAGTATGGTGGATCTACTCAAATAGCCTTTCATTAATAATCACTCAGTCATTGCCTTAATCAATCAGTTCATACAATTAAATCATTATCACCGGCTAAAACTAGGTCCACTAATAATATCCACTATATATATATATATATATATATATATATATATATATATATATGATCAAAAGTATTCGGACACCGCATGGTTTTGGGAAAAATGGTTTTATTATGGCATTTAGTAACCAGTAGGTCCACCCTTTGCTTTTATTACAGCGTCAACACGTCGAGGCATACTTTCCACCAGTTTTCGGTAAGTCTGTGCAGGAATGGCTCGCCATTCCTCTTGCAGAGGAGATGCAAGTGAAGCCGGGCGTGGTGTGCGGTTTCGTATCCGTCGCTCCAGTTCGTCCCACATGTGCTCGATTGGGTTGAGATCGGGGCTCTGAGCAGGCCAGTCTAACAAATCCACCTTATTTTCACGAAACCAGTCCTGCACACGCCTTGCAGTATGGCAGGGAGCTCGATCCTGTTGAAAATAAACAATGGCCATCTCCGTAGTATTGCCACAGTGTAGGGAGGGCTGAATTGTCCAGAACGTCGAGATAAACGTCAGCGTTCATGGTAGTGGGTATAACAACCAACGGGCCGAGCCCTAGCCAGGAAAAACAACCCCATACCATGATGGACCCTCCACCGAACTTCACCGTTGGATGTACACAGTCAGGAAGAAGCCGTTCTCCGGGCTGTCGCCACACCCAAACACGCCCATCAGACTGGAAGAGTGAATACCGCGACTCGTCGCTCCAAAGAACAGTTTTCCAGTCCTCCACGGTCCAGGAACGACGGGAGACACACCAGACCAAACGACGCGTGGCATTAACTTTTGTAATCAGTGGCTTGTGTACAGCTGCTCTACCATAATAACCGAGTCTGTGCATCTCTCTGCGGATAGTTACAGTACTAACGGAGGTACCGGATGCTCTTCCTACCTCCTCAGCGATGGAAGCGGCAGAGGACGTGCGGGACTTCTTGACATGTCGTACCAGACTACTTCTATCACGTTCCGTCAGTTTGCGTGGTCGTCCGAAATCGTTTTTTCGCGTTAGTTGCACCGTCGTGCTTCCATCTCATGATAACATCCGCTACAGTCGACTTTGGTATATCCTGTTTGGCTGCAATGTTTCGTATAGAAACGTTACTTAAATAACATCCGATGACGAGTCCACGTTGGAACTCGGAGAGTTCACGTCCGCGCGGCATGGCTTCACAACAGTTACTGATAACTTAACAGAACACCTCAGCATTATAGTTTCGCCACGCTTTTTCCCAGCATACCTTTCGGCGAAGGTGATATTTGCAGAAATGCGGATTTTCCGGGGTGTCCGAATACTTTTGATCATATAGTGTATATATATATATATATATATAATATATATATATATATATATATATATATATATATATATATATATATATAAGGGTGGAGCAAAAATATGAATTGTAGAATATAAATTTGGAATTACTAGGAAAAGTTGTAAATGACGCTAATTTAAATGTCCACCAAATTTGAACTACTGTAGCTGCTGTTTCAGTAAGAGGCTCCCCAATGACCTTGAAAAACCGTTACATTTTGAGCCTCAGTCACTCAGTCTTCTTAAAGTGCGTGCAGTGATGAGATGTGTTACAATTTAGCTTAGCCTATTAGCAGTGGCGACTGGCGTATAGGAGCGATGGAGCGGTCGCTCCCCCTTGCTTGAAACGATAAATATTAATTTAACAGATAAAAAATATATTAATTTTAAGATATTAAAATAAATATTCTTGAAATATATTTTAAAAATTCATGTGGCATATCATGATTCATGAGGCATTTTGAGTAAGCCTTCATACAGTACATAATATTCTAAACTTATAGCATAGCTTCAAACAGCGTACCCTGTTTGAATACAAAATAATATTGCAGCCGAATGGAGCGATAGATTTTTCGCTCAAGTAAATATAAATTATATTTTACTGTTGTAATGAAAATATAAGTACAATCGCGAAATTTTTTTATAATAACAACTTTATTTTTACTAATAGTGACTTCAGTAATAATGATATAAACCATTTATATGTATTTTATTGAAATTATTACTTATTTGTAATTAACTAGAATTGTACGTCTGGCATAGCCGCATATGTTAATACAAGTACTCTTGTGATCGGCAGTTGGATTCGCGCTAGCCTATTGTGAGTCCGTGTTGTCGTACAATTTTATGAAATCGTACCCCCATACATTTATACCACGAGTCGCCACTGCCTATTAGTATAACTACTTAACCGTTTTTGCATGCATAAATATTTATTTCTTGTAATTCTCTGATTTAATTACATTAATTCTATTTTTTCAGAAATATTAAAATGGCTAAAAAAGTAAAGACAAGGCAGTGTAGTATATGCCCAGTTTTTGGCGCTGCTAAAGAACTAAATAGCAATAGGCTTCCAACCTATGAAGAAATGTTTAGACATTATTTATGGGTAAGAGCTGACATAAAGTTCACTAATAATAAAGATCCTGCACTCTCTGACGTATCAGAAAGAGTAGCTTTAGATATTGAAAATATTTGGGTAAAGGCCTCAATTCCAACAGTTTCTCACAAGAGAGTTTTGCAACTTATTCGCCCCTATCATAATAAATATATGATGTTGATAAAGCCATACAAAGGAAGAAAAGGAAACCCAAATTATCAAAACAAATTACAGTTGTTCAGAGAAAACGCTAAAAATTTATTTGATATTGCTAACTGCAAATGTGAGTTTGATTCATGTGACTGTGATATAACTAAAAAGGTTCTTCGCACTGAGCAAAAATTTCTCACTGATCGAAGAGGAGATAGAAAAATGGCAATTGGGAACATAGATAAAATAACAACTGAAAAACTTAAGAAGAAGATGAAACGAAAAGAAGTGAACTTTCTCGAATTAGCAAAAGCATTTCAAGTAATGATGATGCTGTAGGCCTAGGCTTTGATTCTTCTGATTCGGAGGGTGACATTTCAGCTTGCTCAGGGAAAGAATCAAGCCCGACCCAAACAAGAGCTGTTGATGATGGTAGACCGTCTAACTCGCATCAACAAATGAGAGTTAATTTAGGAAATGGTGCACAAGTTTGTGATAGATACGGCATATCTGACCGGGCAGGTGCATCTTTGGCATCTGCTGCCCTGCAAGATGTTGGTCTAATAGGAAATGAGGCTACCTCCCTCGTAATTGACAGGAGTAAAATTAGAAGAGAAAGGACGAAAATACGGCGTAAAATGCAACAAGAAAATAATGAGGAACACTTAAAAGCTCTATATTTTGATGGAAGAAAAGATAAAAATAAATGTCATATCAAGCAAGGCAAAAAATACTGTTACAAGTCGGTCATTGAAGAACACATAACCTTAGTAAGAGAACCAGGGTCTTGCTCTGTTGGTCATATTGCACCTGTCTCTGGTAGTGCTCATGGTATTAAAGATTCGTTAATTCAATTTTTATCAGAAAATGTTCAAAACATTGATGAACTGGTGGCTATTGGATGTGATGAAACTCCTGTAAACACAGGAGGGCATAATGGAATTATTAGCCTCTTAGAATTGGCATTAGGTAGACCTTTGCAGTGGCTAATATGTTAATTGCACGCAAACGAACTTTCACTTCGCCACTTGTTATATCACATTGATGGGAGCACAACAGGACCTGATACCTTCTCTGGAACAATTGGCAAAGCACTGAAAAATTGTGAACAAATTCCAGTTGCAGGGTTTGATAAAATTGAAGCTGATATACCATACATAGCAAATGAAGACTTCAGTACGGACCAGAAGTATTTGCTTGAAATCTGTAAAGCTGTGTGCTCAGGTAAATGCTCTCAGGATTTGTCTGCAAAAAATTCAGGAACTTTATCTCATGCAAGGTGGATAACTACAGCAAATCGAATTCTACGCTTATACAATGCTAAAGATAAACCATCAGAGAACCTTCGTGCATTAGCAACATTTGTAATGAAAGTTTATGCTCCAATGTGGTTTACCATTAAGTCAAAATCTTAATGCACAGAAGGAGGAAGACATGTCTGGGAGACCATTTCAAAATCAAGATGCCTTCCACTTGAACTGAGAAACGTTGTGGATTCTTTAATACAACGCAACGCTTATTTTGTTCACCCAGAGAAACCTATTGCTCTCCATGATCACCGATGATCAGGAGCATAATTCGAAGAATTATGCTTGCAAGAAGCAAAATACAAAAGGAAATCCGAAAGTTTACAATACCAAGGCTGAACTTTGGAGCAAAAGAATACATTAATCTTAACTGGCAAGAAGAAGGGCGAATAAGTCCTCCGCTTTTGCAGCAATTAATGGAGAAGGAATTGAGAGAGCTCGCTTCCAAACAGTCAGATTTTGGAGGCATACTTAGGATGCCATGTCACACACACGCCTTAGAAAGATGTGTTAACCCTTTACTGCCCAAAGGGACAAATTTCTAACCTTTCGAATACACGCATTCATTACTTAACCCTACAAAATATTTAGGCAGTAAAGGGTTAAGCTAGTAACAGAAGAAGCAGCAGCTACAGTTTGTGGAAAAGAACGAAGGGATGGATTCATTCGAGTGAGATTGGAATCAAGAAACATAATGGCATTTTTCAATACTAACTCGCAACATAGTTCGGTAAGCAGGAAAAGGAATAAGACTTAGACAAAAGTTCATAATAAGGTTGGGTGGTTGGGATGGGCTAGGCTGGAACTCGATGTGCAGCTACCTCCACGTGGTGAGTTCTGTATATACACACACACACACATATATATATATATATATTATATATATATATATATATATACACACATATACACACACAAAGTAGCGGAATGCTGCCAGAAATGTTCAAATTAGGAAGCGATTTTTTGCCCCTCAGACATCAAAATTTGAGTGAACATTTACAGTAGCCCGTTAACAACTTTGCAGATATTCCAATTCGATATTTGAAATTTTTTTAGTCAATTTTCAATCCACCCTAATAAATAAATAAAAAAATAATATAAATATATATATATTATATATATATATATATTATTTTTTTTTAACTGCAAACAACACAGTATAATTAATGTAAAGAACGACGCTTGTTTAGAAGAGTGTCCGCACAAGAGGAGCAAAAACGAGCAAATGCAAAATGAGGCACCTCCCATGAATCGAACCCTGGATCATCCAATTGCCGGCCGGATGTGATAACCACTACACCAAGGTCCTCGATCAGTCAGAACTCGTAATTCTCCTACATACGAGCGGAATCGAATGCCCTGAGGGGGCATCTTCTAATGCCGCACATGTAGGAGAATTACGAGTTCTGACTGGTTGTTGTTGTTGTTGTTTAGCCGATCAGCCCACCCTGATCGAGCAAGCCGGCGGCACGCAGGTAACCGATCGCCCTCTCCGGAGTGGACCGGAGGTTCAGCGCACTAGTGATGTCGTGTTGTGTTCGTTGTTGTGCTAGAGCGGTACAGTCTGTCATAATGTGTTCAATTGTTTGTGGTGTGTCCTGGCAGGTGTCGTCTGTGGAGTTGTCTAGTCTGTGTTTATATGTCCGTAAGTTGGGGTGATGTCCACATCGGAATCGTGCTAAGTTAACTCGATCCGATCTGCTCAGGCTGATCTCTGACCTGTTAATGGGTGGCGGCTTCGCACCTAGGACCGCATTCGGACCGAGTCGTGTCAGTGCTTTGTGGGTTAGGTGCGTGTGTGTGTGTGTTTTCTGTACTGTGCGATGTCTGTGGGGCGTGGTATGGAATGGAGTATTTGGTTATAGTGTCTCTCTGGTGTTACCTTAATGGTGCGAGGTGTCGGTGCATGATTGTACATGTAGTGGCAAGGGTGTTGCGGGTTAGTTGTCGCTGCTGCCATGAATTGTGTTCCCCTCATGTTTAAATGTTTCCTAACTTTCAGTATTTTTGTTTCTGTGTGCAGGTGTTCTATTGGTGTTGTTTGAGTACATGCTGTAATGATACGAAGTGCGTTGTTTTGTATTGTCTGTAAGGTGTTTATGTGTGTGTTTGAGATAATGGGTGCCCAGCATGGGCTAGCATAGTCCATAACTGAGCGAATATATTGTTTGTATATGAGTGATGTTGTTTCCTGCTGGTGTCCAAAGTTTGTGCCTGTTAGTACCCTAAGCGTGTTAAGTCTTGACGTACATTTGTTTTTAATGTCCTGAATGTGGTTTGCAAAAAATAATGATGTGTTGTATGTGACCCCAAGTATTTTGGTCCTGTGAGTGTGTGAAATGTTGGTGTTGTTTAGTGTAAGCTGTGGAGTTATCTGGTGTTCCTTTGTATTGCTTGTAAGCAAGGTGATGGTTGATTTTGTGGGTGCTACTTTGAGTCTATTGTGTGTGAGCCAGTCTTGTATACTGTTTATGTTTGTAGGTTATTTGTAGCGGTGTCGATGTTGTTTGGGTGAATGTTAGAGTGATGTCATCTGCATATGATGATAAGGTAAGCTTGTTATCTATGGGTGTTGGAATGTCATGCATGTATAAGTTGAACAGTATTGGTGAGAGAACAGAGCCTTGAGGGACCCTGTTCGGAAAAAGCTTGTTTTTGGATGACTTGCCATTAAATGTGACATGTGAGTATCTTCCTGAAAGATAGTTGCTCAGCCATCTTTTAGTGTTATTGTGCATGTTTGTGTGAGTATTTTGTTTATGAGAGGAAGCGTGGGATAGCATCAAATGCTTTTCTGACTGGTTGAGGACCTTGGTGTAGTGGTTATCATATCCGACCGGCAATTGGATGATCCAGGGTTCGATTCCTGGAAGGTGCCTCATTTTTCATTTACTCGTTTTCTCTCCTCTTCTTGTGCGGACACTCTTCTAAACAAGTGTCGTTCTTTACATATATATATATATATATATTATATATATATATATATATATATATAAATCACCGAAAACGATATCATACAATCGAAATTTTAGTACTTACAAAAATTTCTATTGAAAAAGATGATCAATATGTCCACCGTCTTACTCACAAACGGCTCTGTCTTTTCGTCCATGCCATGATACATTCTCTGTTTTCTTTAAGAGTTATTTTGTTCCAACATTCGAATATCTTTTCATTTAACTCCTTTTCCGTGAACTTTTCTGTTCGACCTTCATTAACTTTTTAGGTCAACAAGTTACATATCGAATAGTCCATCGGGTTGCAGTCCGGTGATTGAGGAGGCCACTCATTTTTCTTAATGAAATAAATAACAGTCTGTTGCGGATAGTCGTGTGTAGACTCGTTTGTATGAGAAGTACAGTAGCTCCATCTTGCTGGAATATGAAGTCATTATCAGGATACAGACGGCGGCAATCCGGCAAGAGACTTTGGTCCAAGAATTTGACACAAGTTTCGGAGTTCACTTTAGTGTTGTTGGTGTTAATGAAATGAATATAAATCTTTCCATTCCAAGACCCTCCAGCTAAAATCATAACTTTCTTTGAAAAACGAGATGTTTGGTGATACAGTCTTGACGCAGGAATATCTTTTTTCTGAGTATCGTAAACATCATCATCATGCCGGTTTTTTCGCGCAATTTCAATGATAAAGTCCTTTTCGTCAGTGAAAACAATTTTTTTTTTTAACATCACTAACTGAAAAAATGTCTAGTAACTTTCTGCAACGAATCTTTCTTTTTTGTAACATTACTGTCACACCTTGAGACACGGATTCTTTTGAATGCCTTAATTTTTAGAGTTCTCTGCATTAACTGACTCACTTCTCTCTGAGACAAGTGAGTCCAAGGTCAATCTTCCTTGGAATACCTAACAGATTGTACATAGGTTATATTTTCTTGAGTGGAAACACTTTTTGGTCTACCACTTCCACCTTTCCTTTAGTCGATTCTGTTTCTCAAATTTTCTTTATCAATCTTTTCACTGATCTTTCATTCCAATTTCTTTCAGGAAATTCTTTCACGATTCTTTCATCGGCCCATCCTTTCTCGGTGAAACACGCCTCAATTATTGCCTTGTCATTTATACTAAAAACCATGATTATAAGGGTTGCAAAAAGTTTAAGCTATCAAATTACATACCTACATCCCTTGACAGTTTGACATACTAATTATTACTCAGTGTTGCCAACTCTAAAAATATTTTCGCACTAGTTTGACTGCCAAAACGCGCTAGAACGCGCTAAATTTAAAAAATAAGGCGCAAAAACAAGCACCAATTACAAAAAACCATTATCCTATTAAATATTTTTAAGAAATAGTAAAAAAGCATTCTTACCATGAAATTTATTCAAAATCTGTAATCTCCCAATCAATAATTCCTTCTGATATAGATTCTGTAGATTCTTTGTATGTATCCATTGAGCCGATCTTTTTGCAAACTTCTTTTGGTAGCTTGTAATTGTAGCAGCATTTTCCATTTCTTTTAAGTCCATATTTAACAGTTAAAACTTGCGTTAAGCTTTTGACACTTAGGCGATTACGCAATTTAGATTTAATAATATTCATGTGACTAAAAATCCTTTCCACATCGGCATTGGAGTGAGGTAGCAAAAGCACAGTTAATGCTAATTGTGAAAGACTTCCAAATGGGTTTTCTCCTTTGGCATCCCGATAAGAATTTACTTCGCTCCAGAAAGAAATTGTATCTGAAACCTGGGACCATTGCACATTTCTTAAATTTTTCCATTGGAAATCAATACGAGTCAGTGTTTCTGCATCTGTAATAAACAGTTTTGCAAGCTCAATAATTCCGGGTTTAATTGGTTTCAGGCATTCGCTGACACTGAAATAATTCATCGATTGCAACACACGAAAGTTATCAGGCAGTCGCTGCCTAATTTGTTGTATAAGTTCCACTACAAATTTTATGCATCGAGCTCTCATATCTTTTTCTTCTTGTTCTGGAAATTTACATTCAGAAAGTTCTTTTTCATACTCATAACCGAGGTCAGCCAATAATTTTGTTGGATCTTGAGTTTCAGCCTCAAATTGTTTATTAACTCTTTGCACTTCTGCAAGAATATACTTTAAAAAAATTAGAAAGACATAGTTTTTCTTGTCACAAAACATTTGATATAACATTTCAGCTGTGTAACACCGTTCCTCATTTCTTACAATTTCAAAATGTGTTTTTAATTCAACCCACTGTCGTAAAATCCGAACTACAGCAGATTCAATAGACATCCATCTTGTAGTACTAACTTGGACAAGTTTTAAAGGCTCATTTCCTTGGTTTATTGTTGCAAAAAGTTGGTTATATTTCGACTTACGAACAGCTGAGTGAGAGAACCAGCTGTAAGTTTCCTTTATCATAAAATCTAAATTTCTTGGTAGATACTCAATTGCAGCATGTGATACTGCGAGTTGAAGGGAATGGCAAATACATCTAATTAATATGAGATGGGGAACTTCCTTTTTTAATATTGTATGTACCCCCATTTTTAATTCCTGTCATTACTGAGGCGTTATCTGTTCGTAATGCAATCAAATTTTGCACATTCAAGTCATGATTTTTAGAGATTCCTTAATTGCATTGCAAATTGCTATAGCATTACACTCATCTAATTTAACTAGATCTAAATATGTTACAACAATATTCTTTTTACTTTCTGAATAATATCTTATTATAATTCCTAGTAATTTTACCACTGAAATGTCATTTGATTCATCAATTAATAAACTATATTTGCTATTTCCAATATCAGTTTTTAATTCCTCACAAAAATGGGGCCCAAGAACATTATTAATGATTCCTGTACATTTTGTTCGTTTAAGTTTCAGATTTTTTGTTTCTTTGCTGTCACTAAAATGCTCTTTACAAAAGTCAGTTAAATGGTCCACGACTCTAAGAGAACAGTGTTGAGCTATGAACATAGCCATACTTCCTTCTGTTTGTTGTACACTTAAATCCGTTGGTGCAAATGGTAACCGGGTTTGCCTCCCACCACTAAATGGCTGCTCTGCTTTTTTATGTTTGACAGTATTGGCATGTCGTTCTATGTCACTTACTTTCGCAGCAAATTGGCATTTACAATAATTGCAAAAACACTTAATGTCATCACCTTGTACTCTACGAAGCCAATTCTGATACTTAGGCTCTTTAAGCCATTCATTTCTAAAGTGTTGAGTATATTTTTTGCTCATTGTCACAAAGGGGTTATAACATCACCAAATAAGATATACAAGCAATGCATCGATACCAGCTTTGGCAGAACTGAAAACAAACCCTCAGCTACAAAGATTCCAGTTGCCAGATGCCTGATATTAAATCCTTCAAATTTTTATTAGTGAAGCAATGAAATTATACTTTATAATATATATATATATATATGAAAGCAAACTAATGTATATTTTAAATTATTTGCATATCTACTAAAATAAACTAGAACGTACGTTTTCGAAGAGCTGCGGTTCGTTCGTGAATTATGGCCGAACATGTTTTAAACATGTTTATACCTCAACGCAAGGTTTGGACAGACCTGGCAAACCTGCTCGTGACAGCGGCAGGAGGGCGGCAAATGTGTTCCGTGGTCGTTGCTTGCAGATAGATTATTATAGATACGTTTTGAACCGTATAATAAAGCGCTGAATTTAGCGTTAAAAATGTTTAAAGCGCGCCAAAATAACGCGCCCACGTAACTCGTTGCCTTTTCGCGCTGCCAAAACTAGAAACGCGATAGATTTAGCGCCAAACGCGCTAAGTTGGCAACACTGTTATTACTAAAATAAATCCAACTGGGGCAACTGGCAGTGGGAGTTGCCGACGCGTGAATAAAAGTGAGCTATTTTGCGATTTCATGATATTATTTTTAGTGATTTATTTCACTATGGAAAAAGTATAGCAGGTAGAATTCGGAAATTTTTTTTAGGAAATGTTGCTAACTAATTGAAGTTATATTGAGCCAAATTTCGTGATCGTAACATTTATAACTTTTTAGTTACTGTACTTTAAATATCAGGACGTTTTTTTCTAGCCACCCAACAGTGGCGACTCGTGGTATAAATGTATGGGGGTGCGATTTCATAAAATTGTACGACAACACGGACTCACAATAGGCTAGCGCGAATCCAAGTGCCGCTCACAAGAGTACTTGTATTAACATATGCGGCTATGCCAGACGTACAATTCTAGTTAATTACAAATAAGTAATAATTTCAATAAAATACATATAAATGGCTTATATCATTATTACTGAAGTAACTATTAGTAAAAATAAAGTTGTTATTATAAAAAAAATTCGCGATTGTACTTATATTTTCATTACAACAGTAAAATATAATTTATATTTACTTGAGCGAAAAATCTATCGCTCCATTCGGCTGCAATATTATTTTGTATTCAAACAACGATACGCTGTTTGAAGCTATGCTATAAGTTTAGAATATTATGTACTGTATGAAGGCTTACTCAAAATGCCTCATGAATCATGATATGCCACATGAATTTTTAAATTATTTCAAGAATATTTATTTTAATATCTTAAAAGTAATATATTTTTTATCTGTTAAATTAATATTTATCGTTTCAAGCAAGGGGGAGCGACCGCTCCATCGCTCCTATACGCCAGTCGCCACTGCCACCCAATATATATGGAGAGAGAGAGAGAGAGAGAGAGAGAGAGAGAGAGAGAGAGAGAGAGAGAGAGATGATCATATTTTCCATTATTAATTGCGTTATTCTGTCACATGAATATTATGTGTTCGCCACCTAGCGGATGACATTAGAACCATAGTCTAACATCATTCAAAAAACTGACCACACTGGTCTTCGTAAAAATACAAGTCTATATGCTAAATTTATTAACTGATACTGTATTTGATTACATATTAAACTACACAATAATAAATATTGAAATATGATGTAAATTGATGACTTTTTGGGGTAATTTAGTTCTTCCTAACACTAGATGGCAGAAGAGAAAAAAAGAAAATTAACGCAAAAGTGGGCGGAGTTTCGGATCTTGTTATAAATAATCTTTGATTCAACGCAGATACCAAATGAAGCTCCGACTACTTTGCATTAATTTTTACGATAGCAATTTCGTATCAAATATATAAAAAGATATACAAAACATAAAATTTTGTGTGTTGCTTAATTATCAATTTTTAAATTTTGTCTCCTCTCCCAAAACAAATTTAAATACACTATTGCAAAAATGGGCGGAGCTTCATTTTTTATATGACGTTATTGTTTCTTCGGCTTTATATTTCCCACCTCTGTTCACATAATGATTGAAGGTTATAAGAAAAGTAAACAAGTCATGTAAATCCTTTCTCAGTGACCTCATTGTTCACATTTCCGACATTATACAAATGGTCAACAAAAGACACTATATACATTGATAAAATGTGTAATTTGGCATAAAGCTTATTCTGAGGATAGTTATCCTTGACAGGTAATTGTTAAATCGAAAAATAAAAATACTTTGAACAGATAATTAAGTTACTAAATTTTAATGATAGATCTTAAAATGGCTTTGAGACCTCCTGTTTTTATTTATGTCTGACGTCACGAGCAGAGGAATTTTCTACTGGCAATCAAGGAAATCCACGCGTAGAAAATATTAAATAAAGGTTGCATGTTTTGTGCCAAATTTGAGAACTAAGAATTATAAATTATACAGTGGCCTTTAAGTAATAAAGGATCATTAGTGACCGTCCTCTGCATCCAGATTATGTAGCGACCCGTAGGTTGAATCCCACGTTAGGCTGTAGGTCCCCTTCGTCATATGACCTTAGATATTGCGAAGGAGGTTAAACAACACGATCAGACTGATATGACAATAATTAGTATATATGTAATAATGCAGAATTTTATCAAACCAAAAGCCAATCAAATGTAAAAACAAGTAGTTAATCAGTACAGGATTTACACACACACACACACACACACGCACACGCACACACATATTTAAGCCCGGATACTGTGTATATATATATATATATATATATATATATATACAGGGTGGGCCGTAAGTTTCCATACATAGGAAAAATTAAACGTTTGTTTTTATGTTTCAGATACCCTAAGAATATGCGTTTGTACTGATGAAGCAAATTTTTACGTCAATGGAGAGGTTAATCGGCAAAACATACGTTATTGGAGTAATGCTAACCCTAACTGGCTGAGTCCGACGAAGATGCAAGGTGCCGGTAAAGTGATGGTGTGGGCCGGGATATGGGGTGACAGAATTATTGGACCAATTTTTTTTGTCAGTGGAAATCTTAATGCCGAAAGGTATCTTAACATGTTGCAAGAAGAGATTTTCCCATCCCTGCTAAATGAGGAAGGTAACTTCCCAGTTTACTTCCAGCAAGATGGAGCTCCACCTCATTATGGTCTTCACGTGCGTCGGTATTTGGATCAGCAGTTTCCGGATGCTTGGATTGGTCGGCGTGGTCCTGTGGAGTGGCCTCCCAGATCCCCAGATCTCACCCCCCTTGATTTCTATCTTTGGGGGCACTTGAAGGCCATGGTGTATCAGGAAAAGATACGAGACATAAATCATCTAAAGGAACGTATCACCAACGCCATTACAAGCATAACGTCAACTGTGCTAATGCGTGTTCATCAACAGTGGGGAACACGTATTGAAATGTGTTTTCAAAACAATGGCAACCATGTAGAGCATATTATATAAATAAAAATGGTTGTCCATAAAAAAAATGTTTATTTTTCCTATGTATGGAAACTTACGGCCCACCCTGTATATATATATATATATATATATATATATATATATATATCTGCAAACCCGCAGTATAATTAACGTAAAGAACGACGCTTGTATAGGAGAATATTCCGCGCAATACGAGATAGAAAGAACGAAACAAATGAAAAAATGAGGTAACCGCCCGGGAATCGAACCCGGGGTCTTCCGATTGCCGGTCAGATATGATATATATATGGGATGAATTTCACACTTAAACACGTGAAATGAATGAATGATGCAAACCCACAAGGAAAAAGAAAAAATATTCTAAGGGCTTTCGTGTATTTAGCAGTACACCTCGTCAGGGAATGAAGGGAGAAGGCGAGATGATGAAAATATATACTGTACATATGTACAACGGAACAGAGAAATAAAGGAGATTAGCACATGATTAACAAGCGTTGATTTTACCTTTAATCAACGCTTGTTAACCATGTGCTAATCTTTTTTATTTCTTTGTTCCGTTGTACATATATATATACTTTCGTCATCTCGCTTTCTCCCTTCATTCCCTGACGAGGTGTACTGCTGAATACATGGAAACCCTTAGAATAATTTTCTCTTTTTCCTTGCGGGTTTGCATCAACCTTTCAAATGTTCCGTACGATGATTCCTCATTTCACGAAGGTCAAGCTTGTCGACCCTCATTTCGAGTTGGCCTGGTGAAGTAGAGAATTGGTTTCTTGTACTCTCCCCCTCACATAGCCAGGTACCCCCGGCTCATCTGGGATTGTTTTGAGCCAGGCGTCTAATCTTCTTTTGAAGATGTTCACCGCAACACCACTCGTGTTCCTTAGTTCCTTGGGCAGCTGGAAGCAGTCTTGGTCCTCTCACAATATAACTATTTTCCTTCAGGGTTGAGGATGTTCCTTGTCTAGCCTTTAATTTGGGAACACTACACAGTCTTCCTTTTCCACTTTCCACTGTTGTTTGTGGGGGGGGGGGGTTATAGTGTTCAAAGTAAGATTAGGGAGTAGTTCCTCCATTATTTTCCAAGTGTAAATAATGGTGTACCTTTCTCTTCTTCTTTCCAGTGAATATAAGTTCAATTCACGTAACCTTTCCCAGTAATTTAGTTCTTTGCATTCATTGATCTTGGCTGTGAAGCTTCTCTGAATCCCTTCCAGCTGTCTAATGTCTTCCTTTTTATATGGGGATGTTAGGACCGAACAGTATTCCAACTTGGGTATGATCAGTGTTTTCAATAGATGAATCATTATATTCCTGTCCCTTCGTTTAAAGGTTCTCAGTATCTGCCCAGTTATTTTCTTTGCTCTGTTTACTGCTATCTTATTTTGTGTTTCAAATTTCGCGTGTAGATTCTATTCTGTAAACCACTTGTAGATTGTGTTCATGTCTGTTTATAGAGATCCTATATCCTCTGGGTTTCTTATTTTTCTACTAATCTTTGTGTCATCGGCAAAGGATGTTACTGTGCTGTTCCTGGTAACGTCCTTATCTATATCAGTTATCATGATTATGAAGAGTAATGGAGCTAATAATGTTCCTTGTGGTACTGAGCTGAGGACCTCTGATTCTGATGAAGATATTCCTTGAACTGTAACGACTTGCCGCAGCTCACTAAAGAAATTATATAGCCATTTTCCTACTTTTCCCGTTATTCCCATATATTTTAGCTTATGTATTAGGATTCCATGGTCACACTTGTCGAACGCCTTGGCAAAGTCTATGTCTATCACATCATAGTTTTCATTGTTTTCGAATGCATCAATAATGTTGTTGTGTTCCATTAATTGTGATAGGCATGATCTGCCTGACCGGAATCATATTCTTTCAAATATTTTAGTGAGATGAGATGTAAGCATCTCCTCCTCTATACAGGGTGGTTCAAAAGTCCCTATCTATTTTGCTGAAATAACAATATTTTAGGATAAAAGTGTAGTAACATAATGAGATGTATATTTATTTATCAAGCTTAGGTCTAAGATTCGACGTGAGCACCATCAGTGTCTCTGCAAATCTCAAATCTGTCCACTGCATTGCGGAACACATTCTCAAGCATTCTGGGGTTATTTTAGCGACTGCCGCGACAATGCGGGTGCGCAGATTCTGCAGGTCTGTAACTCTTGTTTTGTAAACCTCAGACTTTATAAAGCCCCACGCAAAGAAGTCTAATGGTGTTAAATCCGGAGATCGTGCTGCCCAGCGCCTGTTTCCACTACGTCCAATCCACCGATTTGGTAAGAGCTCATCAAGGTACGCCAGAACGATGTTTGCATAGTGACATGAAGCTCCATCTTGGTGAAAGACAACAGTGGTCGAGAATGTCATCTGAACGAAGCTGGGGTTCAAGAAACTACTGAAGCATGTCAAGATAAATTGGCCCTGTTACTGTGGCTTCTGCAAAGAAGAAAGGTCCGTAAATCTTCGATCTTGTCATACTCAACCAGACATTAACTTTAGGAGAATTTCTCTCCCATTCGTGGAACTCGCTTGGTTTTCCACTAGCCCAGATACGGCAATTATGATGTCGATTAACCTTTCCGCATGTGTGGAATGTCGCCTCGTAGCTGAAGAGAATGTGGTTTAATAAGTTTTCGGTATGAATTTTTTCAATCAATTCTGTGCATCGTGGCGGCTCGTCTTGGATAATTCTCTTCGTGTAACTCAGGTATCACTTGACTTTTCTTTTTTTATGCTGATTTTAAAATCCTTAGAATAGTCGTTTTTGGTATGCTCAGTCTACGTGATGCTGTGCGAGTTGACATCTAGGATTTGTTTCAAAGCATCTCTTATGAATTCGACATTTTCTTGAGAGGTACCTGGACGTCCAGATCTTGCCTCATCATAAACAGATCGTGTTCTTTTAAATTTATTGACCAGGTCGCGAATTGCTTCATCTGTAGGTCCTGGTTTATGAAATCTTTCGAATTTTTCTCGAATTTCTTTGCACTTCTTCCCTTGGATACGTAGTGTTACTACTATCACACGTTCTTGTACATCCATCATCATCTATGGTCTGTAGAAAATAAAATAGAAATATAATTATTTCAGCAAAATAGATAGGGACTTTTGGACCACCCTGTATATTGGAACTATGTTCGCTCTCTTCAGGATGCCCGGTATTTCTCCCGTGTTTAGTGATCGTCTCCATATCCAATATAGGGGCTTAGCGATTGCATTCTTGCAGTTTTTTATCAGTGTGGCATTCCATTTGTCTAGTCCTGCTGCCGAGTGTGCTTTTAGTTTCCCTATAGCTTGTGTAATATTATCTGTCGTAAAGTCGAAGTCCGTTATACTTTCTCTTTGTAGTTCTTCAAAGAACGCGTTTCTATCGTATATCAGCTTGTCAGTTTTTTGATATTGAAAGATGATTCGTACTGAGCTCTTAATATTTCAGATACTTCTGTTAGATCATCAGATAAAGCACTGTCTTCATTTTTCAGAGGTCCGATTAATCGTGTGATTTTTCGACTTCCTTTTTTGTAAAATTATAGAAGTACTTTGAGCTAACCTTTATCACTTCTATAGCGTCTTCTTTTTTTTCTGTATGCTTCTCATTTAGGTCCTGTATGACGCAAGCTATACTCTGCAGTTTATCATTTAATATTTTTCTGATGTTGTTGCCTTTACAGTTTCTTAATTTTGCAGTTACTCTTTTTCTCTTTTAGAACATTGACCTATTTTCTCTCTCGAACCTGCTTCTCTTTCCTCTCTGTTCCATTTTTGGGACGTCTTTTCACAATTTCTAGCGTCTTCTCCTCTAAGATCATTAGCATCTCTTCCGTTGTCTTGGCCTTGAAGATGGTTTTC